>JAJOOR010008935.1:0-67531 GCA_036250505.1 Solanum acaule | reverse complement strand
AGTTCTAACGTTGCGCACCGTTAAAAAGACTTCTAGACGAAAGAATTATCAATGCATGCTTCAACACTATTCAAGAATTACTTAGTTATTATTCATACTTTGTTAATCGCTTATGGTTCCCACAACCCTAATGAAATTTAACTACTCATTATCTCAAAAACACAATCAAAATTTATTAAAATAAATATGCTTGTGTTAATCATAAAAAGTTAAGAACAATAGCTAAACTATCTTTTATTAATTATGAATACAAATAAATAATAAAAGATAAGAAAGAATAAATCACAATTCTCCGGCCTCCACGGCGGCTCTTCCAAAGTTCCTAAGCTGGAAGAAAATTTATATTGTGTATTGTATCTTGATTCTTGGCCACTAAAGAATAATTTTGTATGCCCTATTTATAGATATAGAAACCATAAATAAAATAATTGAGTTCAAGACAAATTAGAAAAACAAAACACAATTTAATTGGATTTCCAATTGCTCGCTGGATTTCTCCAAATTGTTGGCGGCAGAGGGAATTTAGCTATTGACACGTGGCAGCAGCGAGCCAAATTCAATTTGAATTGGCTATTCGTTCACATTTGCCTCATATGTATAAATATATTATTATATTAAATTTAATCCATTAACCTGCATGTTTGATTTCCTTCTTCAACCTTTCATCTTTAATTCGTTTTAGCTTCAAACTTCTTCATTTTTCCACCAATTTAATCCTACAAATAAAATATATACTATTTAGCACAATTCATAAAATTCATGCTGAAAAAGGAAAAATATAAATAATAAATATGAGGCATATAATGATTAAAAATATGTATTTTGGCCTCACATAGATCATCTGCTTTCCACCATTCTTCCATAATCTGTTGAAGCTGATTATTGGGAATGATAGCCCTGCAACATTCCTAAAATTTATCCAAACAACTTGAGCACTAGGACAATTGACAAATAGATGAGAGAAAGTTTCAGGAGCACTATTATTGCAACAACTACAATCAACCCTCTTTACTATGTTCCTTAATTAAGACCTCTCCAATAATAATCCTTCTAAACCATAATCTCCACATAAAAAATTATACCTTAAAAGGAAACCCTTTCTCCCAAATTTTGGAGATATCTTCTATATACTCTTCTCTACTTCTTCATAATTCCAAGGCTTAGCTATCATTGAATGTACCATCACTACTAGGTATCCACCATGCTTTATATCTTCCTTCAGTACTAGTAATGCTTCCTAGGGTATTTCATATGTGAATGAATATATCCTCATTGAAATTACTTTCAAGTGCATTAATCTTCCATCCATCTTCAACATATAGTTCCTTGACATCTTCCATTTGACTTTGGAGATTGATATAGGCATAAAAAAATGCAAAGCGCCTAGTAGTGTCCAGTTATAAAACCACACACTAGCATGTCCTTCTCTAGGTTCCCACCAGATCTCTTTATCAAAGAAATCCCTAGCTTGTAACATAGCTCTCAAGACTTGAGATCCTCTTTTCAAGTCCAGCAATTGTGGCCTTTGCCTTTTACAATACTTATTTAACATAAAAATTTTCCACATGGTATTTTTGGTTCTGAAATTCCACCACAGGTTAGAAAATAAAGCTTTGGATACATCAAATAAAGATCTAAAACCTAAACCTCCCTCCTTCTTGGGGAGACAACTATCCCCCCATGCTACCCAGTAAGTGGCTCTTCCTAGTTCTTTAGAATCCCAAAAGAATTTTGCAAAAATCTTATGAATATCATCAATGACACATTTAGGAGGCCTCATAGCTGAGAGGAGGTAGAAAGGAATACTCTGCAATACATGGTTAATCAGCACTACTTTTCCCCCATAAGATAGAAGTTTCCCTTTCAACATTTGAAGCTTATTATGAATCCTCTTGATGAGCTCTTTGAAATGAATCTTCTTTTTATTAGCATGGCCAATAGGACAACCCACGTAAGTTAAAGGAAAACTCCTTTTGCAGAAACCTATGATTTCCCCCACCATTTGAACAAAACTAAGAGCAACTTTGTTAAACAAGTAAAAATTCTGTTTTTCTTTGTTTATAAGTTGTCCTGATTGTTGTTTATACATTTTCAATGTGTGCATTATCAACTAGAGAGAACTCCTATCAGCAAAGGCAAAAATAGTTGTATCATCATCATAAGATCAGGCTCGCCGAAAGAATTGGCTAAAAAATTCCCAGAAAAATTGGTAGGTCAGTGATGGGAGGGGCCTTTCGGCGAATCGCTGACAGCATTCGGCGAGCAAAGACAAGCCCGCCGAAATTGAAAATCTAGTCAAACACTAGTCATGTGTTTTTCTTTTTCCTCGTAAGTCACATGTATCACATAGTCCTCATGAGTCACAGAACACATAGTCCTCGTGAGTCACGTATTTCATAGTCCTCATTAGTCACACATTACATAATCCTCGTGAGTTAAACATCACATAGTCATCATGAGTGCACGCATCACATAGTCCTATAAAAATCATTCCTCAAAAATTTTTCATCCATTGCTCAACTACGGTCATGGTAAACAAGTTCCATGACTATTCCTTTTGGAACTCTTCTCCTAACATTCCTCACCATAAGTTCTTCCAAGTCATTTCTTCCTGTCGTAAGTACTTTTTCCATCTTCCCTTTTTAATATCTCTTTTTAATCTTGGATTTTCTCACGGATTCCCAATTTTATTTTAATGCAAATAAAATATCCGTCCGTGTTAACTATTGATTTAGATCTAACAAATACTATATACTTTTAAATAATTACATATATATGGGTCTAGCTCAATGAAAAGTTCTCAAAATCATGTAAGAAGATAAGATTTCATTCCCTCGATCAAAAACATTCCTTTCATGCCCAAGGATATATAGACATTTGGAGAATTCAACATTTGATAAACCAAATATATGTATGTGTTAATAGGAGGTAGCTTCTACCTGTAGAACTAATTGGTTGAGTTACTCAAGGCCAAATTTGACTAACCAAAGGATGGACGGAATTTTGTGACTATTACTTAATAAGCATCAGGAACTTTTTGATCTTCAGATACAATGTTCGTGCTCATTTTGATGTCACTATATGTGATCAGAGTATAACAAAAAATTAACATCCAACAGATCAAAAGATTGAATCAGATGATATTCCAATGAACCTCCAAACTTATGCTATGTAATCGAGGGAAAAGAGGAAGATATTCTAGTTAACTTTCAAACTAATGCTAATGTAATTGAGCAAGAAGTGTCTCAAGGTAAGTAAACATTTTAAGTGGTTTATTAGCTATTAAGTGAATCCATTTAGTAGTATTACATTGCACTTGGAAATCTATTTCAAGAAATAAGTGAAGGCTCTAAGGAGCACGAGCAGAAACCCAACATTGGTACCGGTAAAACCAAAAGCTTGTTAGACTTTTTAAACTATTTAAGAGATATTTTTTTTAACTGTAGTAAGATCAACGCGAATAAAACTTTTAAGTAATTAAGATCCTCAATCTTTCCTAAAAACAAGAAGCAATTCCAATGTTTCAATTAATGCGATAAAACTTTTTATCAATGCATATAGTTTTAAAATGAAATGAAGCTTATTTTTAATACTAATGATTAAAACATATCTTTTAATGAGACTATGAGGGTGACTGACCCTAGTCCACTTGGTATTAAGCCTACTCCTAACTAGAATGTATAAAATACAACTAACTGCATTAAACTGGATAGTTCAAAATTCTTATATGCTAACTAAAAATGCAACACTAAGTACTAGCAAGTGTAGTTTATGAACTAAACGAATATACACAACTAGGGTTCTGTATTTCATGCAAGAATTAAGCAACATAGCTACGAAAACGTAATATTCTGATTTGGATTAGTGTAACGGCTAATTCACAACAAGAATATGAAGTTCTAGAAGCCCTATTTCTAAACATAATGAAGGGAATCAAGAATCTGACTGGGGACCCAATGGGTCAAAGGAACCACTAGTGAAATCCCACATACCTGGTGACAATTTTCACGAAGAAATCTTTTGATTTCGGGGCTGGAATTGGAGGAAACCTTGTTGCGTTCTTGAAGAGGGTTGGTAGACTCTTTTCTCCTTCTTTCTCTAAGTTTTTCTGAGTTTTCGGTGAATGAATCGCTTAGGGTAAAGTCTAATTATGTTACTAGGCAAAAATTGACCAAAACAATGTAGTTTAGGTGTCCAACGCATAGGGAAAGACCAATATGACCCTGACTTAAAAGCTGTCAGGGACACTACTGACCTGATCGATGGACCGTGGATGGACCGACGGTCCGTCCTGGTCAACCGTCGTTCGGCTACAGAAGAGGGGTGCTGAGGGTCTCGATCCATAGACTTGGACCACGGACTGTAGTCCCATCTACGGTCCGTAGTTCCTAGCGTGGGTAGACCCTTGGTTGAGATTTTCTGGGTTTGTGGGGATGGGCTGCAGGTGGCCAACCATGGACCCCATCTATGGTCCGTGGGTCACCCTACGGTCCATGGGTAGTACCCGTTGGTGGCACCTACAACTTCTGATTTTCTGCAATCTGGTTTTTATAGCATACAGGGTGTTACATTATCTCCCCCATGGGAATATTCGTCCTCGAATGAAGACTAAACTAGCTGAAAAATGGAGGGAAAGAGCTGCAAACCCTACCACTAAGTACTGGAAACTAAAATCTAACTGAACTAAGTTCCAAGAACATGCGGATATGTTGAAAATGCAAGTATAACTGAAGGAACAAGCTACTAAGACTGGATATACGCAGAGTAACTGAAAGACTGGAGAGGAAATATTTACCTCAAGCTGGAATGGAATCGGAAGGAAAGAAATGAGGATACTTGGCTTTTATGGCTGCTTTTGCTTCCCTAGTAGCACCCTCTACGGACGGACTCCTCCACAAATCCTTAAATGAAGCGTCTTCTTTGGTTCATAAGCCATCTCCTCTAACGAAGATTCAACTCTTTCTGGGTGAACACATACTGAAGGCTCTTATGTTCTATGAACACATAGACGTGAAGACCATAAAGTAATGTATCCAAATCTTTAGGGAAAATAATAAGGCTGCAAGCGCGAGGTCATGAGTTAGATAGTTATTCTCATGCACCTTAAGCTGCCTAGAAGCATAAGCTATAACCTTACCTCGCTGCATCAACACACAACCTAGGCTGACTCTGGACGCATCACTGTAGAACACAGAACCGTTTGAACCCTCTAGTAGAGTCAAAACATGAGTTGTAGTCAATCTAGTTTTTCGTTCTGAGAAGCTCTTCTCACACTCATCAGACCATTGAAACTTAACCTTTTTCTAAGTAAACTTAGTCAATGGAGAAGCTATGGATGAAAATCCTTCCACGAACCTTCGCTAATAACCCACTAAACCCAAGAAACTTCTGATATCTGCGGGAGAGGTAGGTCTGGGGCATTGTTTCACTACCTCTATTTTATGAGAATCCACTCAGATCCCTTCACTAGACACTATATGCCTAAGAAAAGCAACAGATTGCAACCAAAACTCACACTTGCTAAAATTAGCGAATAACTGGCGATCTTTGAGAGTTTGCAGGACAACCCTCAAATGAGTCGCATGCTCTTCCTCATTCCTAGAGTAAACGAGGATATCATCAATAAAGACGATAACAAACAAGTCCAAATACTGCTTGAACACCCTGTTCATCAAATCCATGAAAGTTGTAGGAGCATTGGTTAGTCCAAATGATATAACTACTAATTAATAATGACCATAGCATGTTCGAAAGGTTGTTTTCAGGATGTCACTATCTCTGACTCTGAGCTGATGATAACCAGATCTGAGGTCTATCTTTGAGAAATGACTAGCACCCTGAAGTTGGTCCAACAGGTCATCAATCCTCGGGATAGGATACTTATTCTTGATTGTCACTTTGTTCAACTGTCTATAAGCTATGCACATCCTGAGAGACCCATCTTTCTTTTACACGAATAACACTAGTGCACCCCATGGGGAAATACTAGGTCTGATGTAGCCCTTATCTAGAAGATCTTTCAACTACTCGTTCAATTCCTTAAGCTCAGCTGGAGCCATTATGCAAGGAGGAATAGAAATAGGATGGGTATCTAGAAGGAGATCAAGTGTTCGACACTTAAACTAGAACTCTAACTAGTATTTATAGTTTTCACAGATTTGTGCTACAACGGATCATTCAGCATCGTTAGTCGGACTCGCCGATCAACTCGACGATTCATCCTTGCACCATCATTCAGCCTCATCGTGTTCTAGGTCATTGGGCCACATGGTACTGCTTTGCGAAACTTCTCGACGATACATCGACTACTCCCTTCAGACTCAATTTTCTTATGCAAGGATCCATTGTGTACTAAAAGATTCAAGTTGTGACACACCATTACCAAATATTCTCAAGCTCACAATACCTGCTTCAAATGCAAGTTCAAGCTTAACAAAAGCCTTCGAATGCCCTCATACAAATGATGAATCCATTTTCACACGCAAATGTATAAAAAATTAAAGTTCAGGAATCAGATACAATGCTTACACTCACAAAGATGAACACAATGCATGCTTTCACCCATAGGTTTGCCCGTATTTTCCAATCAACATTTGTTTCGACTTTCTCAATATCACAAAGGTCTTAACAAGGCTTATAACGGGGCTGAGTGCAAATGTATGGTCATTTAGGCTCAGTGACTTTTATCCTCATGAAAGGTGGTGCTCTCAACGCTTTCCTTCCTTTTTCCTTCATCGTTTTCATTAGTGCATCATAGGTCATCCTATAATTCACTTCCCATGGATTGTTTGGAACCCCATTTCTTTGGTACTTTACTCCACAACTTTCTTTTTCATTCGTTTTCTTTTTCTTTCTTCTTTCTCTTTTTTTATATAGAGGGGTTTCATGTTTCTAAATACCATGGGTTAAAGGAGACTTTCCTTGCACTTCTTGACTTGCCCTTATCTTTTCACCACACCCCCAACTTAGGATTTTAGCCTAAGTTGGCTATTCAACCAACCATAACTTCATGACAATTATGGATGATAGATAAAAACTGGTCATTGTTTTCATCAAGTTTCTTCCAAAGAAAGGTAAAGCTCAATGGGTGTTCAAAAATGGTTCACACAATTACAAGGTAGGTCAGAAAAGAGGTATAAGTCAAATTGGTTCACACTCTTCAAAGTTGCCTAAGATCATATCAAGAGAAAGTCTTTCTTAGTCAACCGGACCAACAGGGCAAATTCTAGGTGTTGTCATGCATGGTTCCAGGTTAGCCTATCACACCAGTCATCGATACTTAAGTCAAACTAGACTCCACACTTTTGCTAGTGTGCAACGGTCATCACAAGAGAATCAATTTGGTAAATGGCTAATCACAACGAGATGCAAAGAGTTCACATATTGTCTATGCAACTTCATTTGGCCTCATTGTAGTCGTACATACATGTTCGTTCGATTGTACTCACTATTCAAGTCATCGGTATTGATCGAACCCGAGACTCAAATTTGCCAAGGAATAGCCACATTCTAGTGCATACAACAGGTGGCAAAAATTTGCGAAATTTTTTTGGAAGGGTCAAAAGTCAAAATCATTTTTCAATTAAAACAAAAGGAGCCACAGGCTCAAATATCCACAAAAATCAGTATTAACTCAATTTTAAATAGAACAACCCAAGTATATACATAAACACAAACAAAATAAGCACACTAATGGTGTGGGCCTCATCCCACCACAAACAAAAACATTTGTCCTCAAATGCAAATAACAAAATATCCAGAATGTATATCAAAGAAAGACAGAGAAAGGGGTAGAGAGGGGATCTTGTCTAAGCAGTCACTCCATCTGCTAGGGCATTAGTGCTCGGAGTGTTGTCAGCCTGACTCTGGTTTTCATTATATGCGTTTTCGTTAGTTGCTACAGCGATATTAGCCTTAGCTATATTATCTAAATCGTGAGCTGCTCCGAAGGCACGCATCACGTTAATGAACCCTCGATCCCACACAGGGACATTAGGGTCAATGGGAATCCTCCTACTGGAACTGGCTTTCTTGTTGTTGCTCCTTACTTTGGAGTGCTCTATCGTCCCAGCATCTCTTTTGGAGTTTTGTGCCCTTGTATGTCGGGGTGGCGTATTTCTTCCTGCAATTTTTGGTCTGGCCATGTCTGTTAAGCCTTGATATAAAGCTAGAAAATTAGGCAGACTCAGCAGTCCATTTAGTGAACAAGGGGATGCCCGCCAAAAGTTATAGTGCAAAAGGGGTCTGGGGCACAGACAAAAGGCGAATTAGAAGACTTTCAGTGAGTAGCCAGATGTTTTTGGCGACCTAATGCTTCTTGCCGAAAGATACACAAACCTCAACACATAAAAGCACGATATCAAAGGTGAGGTAGGGCAACTAGGCGACCCGTTGAGTGGTTCGGCGAACTCGTCTCAGCTCGCCAAAATGACTCGTCGTGCCTATTATCAAACCAACTTCTTGAAATCAGGCCCAAAACCCCTGAAAGCAAAATCAAAATATGCAATAGCCAAATTAGGCTCAGACCCAGTGACACTTATGCTTAACCCACAATTTTTCATCCACTATAGGGCACAATTTTTAGGAATTACTTATTTAGCTGTACGGTCAATATTATTGAATCAAAGCAAGTAAGAATAAAATTTAATCCTACCAGAGAGGACCAGTACACATCATCAAAGTAATGTCATCGCATTTGAGCACAACTTTTGATAAAAGGAATGTAGTGCTCGGAAACCAACATTTGATTGCTAATTAAGATGCTAGGTGGCAACACAATCTAGATCCAAGCATAATTTAATAACCAAAACACAATAGAGATGCAATGATATTGAGAATAAAACTAGGTGTGAGTTTGCAAAGTTTGAAAATGAGGTAGAGCATAGGAAATTGAAACTTTTGAACCTTTGTCTTGAAAAATTGTCCAGTTCTTGCCCACTCGATGACATTAGTCAAGCTCGCCTACTTACTCGGCGGAACGCCGACTGGTTAGTTTCTTCTTCGAAATTTACAGGACCTCTGGTTTACGGGAGGTCCAAACGGCGGTTTCCATCGTGGTCATTAACTCGCCAATAATTTCCAAAGCTCACTGAGTTTTACAGACTCTAATGTTGAAGGTTTCTTGAGTCAAACTGTGGATACGGTCAGATTCGCTGACCCGTTTAGTGACTTGCCGACTGGATCTATTTCTCGCCATCCTTCACTTTTTCGAACACTTCTCCTACTTTAACCTATACAAACAACACACCATTATTTTCCCAAGAAATAAAAATCAATTGAAGGGGTTTTGGGTTGCCTTCCAAACAACGCCTTAGTTAACGTCGCGGCACGACGCAAGCCAACAACTATTCTTCATCCTCCGAGTCAGCCATGGTGTATTTAGGCGAGTCCTCGGCGAACAGTGGATAGCGACCTATCATCAAATGGGTGATTTGAGCATCCTGCAGCTGAATTTTCATGGAGTTTGAGGTAGACGTTTCATTCAGCATTTCAATGTTGTCCTTCATCTCATTTAACTTCTTGTCTTGCTCTTCAAGTTTTTGTTGAATGAGAGAAAGAGCATCGTCCGTTTGCACATCCTCATGCTTCTTCCCGTGTCTACATTCTCAAAGGAAGAAGTTCTTTTCCTTTTCCATGGCTTGTGCTTCCAACCCCATGACTCGTTTGGACAGAACGTCTACTTGAGCCACTAGTGCATCCCACTCGTGTTTCTTTCAGGCCTGCTTGATGGTTTCAACCATACCATCAAGGAGTGTTGCGACGACTTCGTAGGGCTGGTAGACTATACCGCCCTCGAAAAGTTGATCGGCTATGCTCCTATATTTGGGTCCAAGACCCCGATAGAAGCACTCCAACAGCGTCTTGTCAGACATTTTATGAGATGGGCATGGTTGTAGCAC
Organism: Solanum acaule; assembly: GCA_036250505.1. NCBI lineage: Eukaryota > Viridiplantae > Streptophyta > Magnoliopsida > Solanales > Solanaceae > Solanum > Solanum acaule. The sequence continues at coordinate 57,632 of JAJOOR010008935.1, read as the reverse complement.
TGATTTAAACTTCAACCACATTTCTTGAATTTTCTCATTCCCTGCTTGTTTGAACGTCATGAGGTTGTCCCTGAGGTTTGATAGTTTCAGGAGGGGATGGTCTGTGTGGTACCCATAATGATCATCCATTCTTATTTCATTGCTTTGATATTCAAACAGGCAAAACAAAACTACAGTTTAGATTAGTAAAGCTAAAACTAAGAAGAATTAAAAATTCTACTAAACTAAGAATTCCCAAATAACAGCAGTCCCCGGCAGCGGCGCCATTTTGATGTTTGCGTAATCAAGACATAACTTCCGGTGCAAGTGTGTATGATCGTACAATAGTTTAGTAACCCAACCAAGGGTTGGGATCGTTCCCAAGGGAGTGGTTTTGAGAATTAATAGAAAAATAAAATTTAGTTCTAACTAGTCATAGCTAAAGACAATAATGATTAAAAACATTGTAAATTAAAGGGGGACACAAAAGTGTCAATTAAGAATGGGTGGTTTTGTCACAAGTAAGTAAAAATATCAAAATAAACAAGGATTTCTAAGTAATGAGAGGGGACCCTTGGGATGTGACGGGAATACGGGTTAAGCTAGATTATTGGGTACATGCTTTCGATAGAAGATTCATAGAATAATTGTGACTAGGCTAAACTTTAAATGCGTTCCTCTCAGACACCCACTTTCCACATGAAGACCAACCTACGCCTTAACCCACTCACTCTCTCGAGCTGACTGTATGGGAATGAGACTAGGATTCACTCTCTCAAGCTGAACCTCATGTCGACCCACTCCAGTCATCAATTTAGTAGTTTTAGTTTTACGACCTCTCTCTCGAGCAAGCCGAAAACACATAAATAAACTTGTATTTGCAACTTCAAATTCATTAAATTCATCCACAACTACTAAACGAAATCACAATTAAACTACGATTAGCAAGCAAGGCCCAACAATTATCCTAACCCATATTCACTAAATCATACCCAGGAATTGGGGTTTTTAGCCACACATGTGTAAGAGATAGAAATTTATACCTAATTGAGCTCGCATTCAACTTGGTATGAAGATTTAAGTCTTGATACATGCCAAAATTGAAGAATCCAAGAGACCCAAATCCAAATCTTGAAGATGAAACCTTTTAGATCTTCAAGTCTTCAAAACCCTCTCAAACTTAGAGCAAAAATATCAAAAAGTACTATTGTAAATGAAAATTATAATAATTTTTCGACACTTAAAACTACATCTCTAACTAGTATTTATAGTTTTCACAGATTTGTGCTGCAGCGGATCATTCGAAGTCGTTAGTCGGACTTGCTGATCAACTCAGTGAATCGCCCTTTGGTGTAGTTCATCGCCGTCTTGCACCAACCTTTAGCATCGTCGTGTAGTGGGTCATTGGGCGACATGGTACTGCTTCGCGAAACTTCTTGGCGATGCGTCGACTGCTCCCTTTTTCCGCCGACTTGATCCTTTCCTTCAAGGCTCAGCACACTGGTACAAAAGGTGAAGTAAGACCCGTCGACGACTCGCCAAGTGGACTCAGCGATCCTCATGCCTTCATTTGTTCGTTCTTTTCAGCCTTTTTGTTCCTTTTTGCGACATAGTGTCCATTATTTCCTTCAAACTTCAAATACCTGAAACTTAAGGGTTTTCATCAGATATTGAGATAAAATAAGCATTTAAGGACACAATTTTTGTTAAAATATAGCCCTAAATGAGTCCAATTTGTGGGCTCATCATTGGTACTCAAGAAGTGCATAGAGGCTTTCTCCTAAGGGGGAGATGGGGTGCTTAGGTACCAAGGTCAATTGTGTGTTCAAGATGTTGATAGTTTGAGGGAACAAATTTTAGAAGAAGCTCATAGTTCTCGGTATTCTATTCATTCGGGAGCCACCAAGATGTCTCGTGATCTACGGGAAGTCTATTGGTGGAATGGTATGAAGAACGATATTGCGGGATTTGTAGCCAAATGTCCTAATTGTCAACAAGTTAAGGTTGAGCATCAAAGGTCGGGACGCTTATCCCAAAATATAAGTATCCCCACTTGGAAATGGGAAGATGTGAATATATGGATTTATTATGGGTTTTCCTCGCACCCGAAGGCAAAATGATTCTATTTGGGACATTATAGATTGGATGACAAAATCAGCCCAGTTTATTCCCATCAAGGTGTCTTATTCGGTGGAAGACTATGCCAAATTGTATATAAGAGAGATAGTGAAGTTGTATGGGTTCCCTTTATCTATTATTTCGAATCGGGGTACTCAATTTACTTCACAATTTTGGAAGTCATTCCAAAAAGGGCTTGGTACTAAGGTTAAGCTTAGCATGACTTTTCATCCCCAAACCGATGGGCAAGCGGAGCGTACCATCTAAACATTAGAGGATATTTTATGGGCATGCATTATAGATTTCAAGGGTAATTGGGACGACCACTTGCCATTAATTAAGTTTTCCTACTATAATAGTTATCACTCAAGTATCAGTATGGCTCACTTTGAAGCCTTGTATGGTAGGAGAAGTAGGTCTCCGATTGGTTCATTTGAGGTAGGTGAAATTATTCTTATTGGTCCTGAATCGATTTATGAAGCTATTGAAAAAGTTTGGCTCATTAGAGAGAGGTTGAGAATGGCTCAAAGTAGACAAAAAATTTATGCCGATGTGAGAAGAAGGGATCTAGAATTTGAAGTTAATGATTGGGTATATTTGAAGATCTCCCCTATGAATGGTGTGATGAGGTTTGGCAAGAAAGGGAAACTTAGTCCTCGGTATGTAGGCACATATCAAATATTGAAGAGTATTGAGAAAGTTTCCTATGAGTTGGATTATCCAATTGAGTTGGCCCCGGTTCACCCAGTATTTCATGTTTCTATGCTTAAGAAGTGTATTGGAGATTCAGTGTCCATTATTCCCCTAGAAGGGTTGGGAGTTGATGAAAGTCTTTCATATGAAGAGGTTCCGTTAGAGATCCCAGACCGGCAAGTCAAGAGATTGAGAAACAAGGAAATAGCTTTTGTGAAGCTTTTGTGGAGAAATCACTTAGTTGAGGGTGCTACTTGGCAAACCGAGGCCGATATGAAGTCCTGGTATCCTTATCTCTTTCTTTCTACTCCTATTTAAGCATGAGGTAAGTAGTTCCTCTTGACTTTTAGTGTTTTGGGAGTCATGTGTGTGTATGTGTTTTTTTCCATGATTTCCTTATGTTATGCATGTTCTTGAGAAATTCATGTTTAGTAAGAAAATGAGTTTTCATAATTTATGTTCCTCATGTTGTTGTGCATTTAGTATGAGTCGCCTATTTGACTTCATGAGATGAGTTGATGAACATGCTTTGGTATGCTCTTGAGAGTAATTGCATATTGGCTCCATGATATTGTGTTAACCATGATTTTAGTTGGAGAATGTAGTTCCTCCTATGAATATGAGAAATGTTGAGTTTTATGCATAATGGGTTGTTAGATGTAGTTACTACTTCCTTATGATGCATTGATTATGTTTTAGTTCGAGTTGATGTTGCCTCCTTTGAATTGTACATTATTTTGTTGTTTCATGCATAATGGGTTGCTAGTCTTGAGTCTTTACTTCTATTAGGTGTCTAGATCATCGTTTGAGGACAAATGTTCCCAAGGGGGAGCTATTGTAACACTCTAGAAATTGGTAGGCTAAAACTAGAGCTAAACGTTTGAGGGTTAGAGTCATGGAGGTGGCCTAGGGCCAAGGGAAAAGGGGAAAGGGCCAAGGCTGCCCAAACCTTGGCAAAGCACTGCACCAAGACCACGAGGGCCTTCACGACCAGTGGTGCTACTCGTGAAGGTGGAGGCGCAGTAGCCTCCTCAAGCCTGCCTCAAATTGGCTCCTTCACACGAGCAACTTCACGGCTCATGAAGCCATAGAAAGCTCGTGGGAGTGGCCTTTAACATGCCTTAGTGGTTGAGGGATTGATGGAGGGTGGCTTAGCCACTGCCTCAAGGCAATGAGAGGGACCATGGCTCGTGGCATGCACCACGACTCGTGGGCCCCATCATGAAGATACCTTGGGCTTGGGAGCTAAAGGCACTTGTTGCCTAGCCACTGTCTCAAGTCCATGAAGGGGACCATAGCTCGTGGTCATGACCATAGCTCGTGGAGTCCCACGTGGTCCCTGGCAGCTCCCTTTAAGTGAGGGTTATTTTGGGAAATTTGGTTTTAAGTCCTATAAAAGTGAAGTCGTTTTGGGTATGTTTAGGGTCACTATATAAGTTATTTGTTAGTCAAATTCACCTGAACTAAGTCATATTTTCACAACACCGAAATATTTCCCAAAGTTCATCTTCTCTCTGAAAATTCTCTCTTTAGAACTTCAAGGAAGAAGAAGTAGAAGGAAGTTGGGGATAGGGTTCAAGGATCAACTTTTTATACTAAATTACATTGGATTCCATTGCTAAGGTATGGTAGTTCTTCATCCATGGAGTCCCTTCAAAACCCTAATTTCAAAGATAGAAATTCCCCAAAAGCTAGGGTTTATCTCCAAGTTATGGGTTCCTTTCAAAAATGATTCCAATGCTTTAATTAATTTATATTATGATTGAGTTGATGTTATATTATGGTTTTTATGTTGAAATACCCCAAGAACCCATGAATTCCCCATATTACTCAATTATGATCTTATGATGTGGGTTTGTTTATTATAGAAGAATGTTATGAGATTATGCATGTAGTGATTGGGTTACTTGAATTATGATTATATCCATGTCTAATGTAGTAATTCTAGATATGTTGATTGAATGTGATATATGATCCTTGAAGGGAAAAGTATGCGAATTATGTATGATTATGAGGGTTATGTATATGCTTTAAGAACACTTTGAGAGAAAAGTTAATATGATTATGACCAAGTTGTTGTGTTGTTGGAGGTTATCCTCATGTAAACATGTATTTATGAATATGATATGATGTGAAGGTTTTTCTCACAATATGATAATTCTAAGGTTGAAAGGCTATTCTCACCTATTGAATCTATGAGCTATAGTATGAGTTATGTTTGATTGAGTGTCAAGACATTCTTCCATGAATATGCACTTAAGTGAAGACTTAATTTGTAATCTACGAGAATTTATCCTTAGCACATAGTGGATATGAATATGAGATGGAAGCTTATATGATAGTTGAGTCCGACTTCCCAATGAAAACTTTTATACTAGTTGAGTCTGGCTTTCCAAATGGGTTCCTTCTACCATAGTTGAGTCCCAATTCCCATAGTATGTATCTCATGAGATGGAAACCTTATACCTTAGTTGAGTCTGGGTTTCTAGTACCAATGTCCTTATCCCATAAACTATGTGCCCACATAGGTATTTAGCTTGTGGATCCACCTAAGCTAAGAGTAAGGTTCTACCTTAGGCAAGTAGGACAACCCCTTTTCGGTGTGGGGTAGGCACCAGATTCAATGGTAAGCTCATATGGTCTATGTTGGGTAAGTCTAATCTCCCCACTATGATATCATGAACAAGAATATGAATTATGAACTATAGTTACTCAATAAGCTTTACTTAGTATGGGTGAGATTATGGGATCTTATTCATGCATTGCACAAGTATGCTTTGAGGGTATTTATGGTATGTTCCTCTTATGATATGATGATCTATGAGTTTTTTATGCTTATGACCTATGCTTTTTCATTATCTTCAAAATTATTATTTAACCTAGTAAATTGCATGCAATCAACTAAAATGTCCCTTTTTGCATATTTTCATGATTTTATGCATGGCTATCATACTTAGTTCATTTTTGTACTAACCCATATTTTCTTACATTTTCCCCAAGTGTAGGGTCTGGTTCTCAAGGTGGTCCTTATTGTGGCAAGAGCTTGGATTTGTTCATTTCTCCTTCTTGTGGTGAGTCCTCATGGTTCGAGGACGGGTGTTATCTTTGTAGTTCCTTTTCTTATATTTCATTTTTGGATTATGTTGTATTGAAAGTGAACCTATTTGTTTAAACTATTGTAATAGATGGCTAATTGAGACAAGTCTAGACTTTCGCTTTCCTTTATGAAAATTTTGGACTTGAAATGTGTTTTTACTCTTATTATTCTATTGCTTATGTTATGATATGCTAAGTGGCTTACATGGAGCCTTTCGGGGTTCTATATGCCTGGTTATGTCTAGGGGGTACCCCTGGGTTGTGCCACGATACTTTCTTGAGAAAGAAGTGTTAGAGTCAAATTATTAGTTGATAACTGTTTTGATTGCATTGTTATGAATCTAGCTTGAGAAAGTATGTTTAATTACAATCTTGCAATTCTAGCTTGAAAAAGTGGATTGATTAAGGTAATGGGTTATTTGATTGTGTTTCTCTTGTGAGGTTCGAAAGAACTCACTTGAATCACAATAGTTGATTGAGAAATGTCTATTGCACTTAAAACCCAGCCTACCCACTGATATTCAAAAACATTGAGTAACTCGTAATCACCCATTATGCGAAATTAGCATTCAATTTATCAGATTCCCAAAAAGACTTCTCTACTTTCTTACATTTGTTTTTAGTAGTCGTAAATTGGTTATCCGAATCCCCCCATTTGATATTAATCATTCAAATTTTGTGCTTTACTTAAGTTTTACAAAACATCTACTTCTACACACGATTTTACTTTTGATTGAATTTTTTACTGTATCACTCCCTGTGGGATCGACCCCAACTCTTAGTTAGGTTTATACTTGTCAATGACTGCCTACACTTAGAACTAGATGAAGAGTAGTTGATCTTTATAAAAAAAGGCACCGTTACCGAGGAGTGGTGTTTAGAATTCTTTTATTAAAGTTTAGTCGTGAACTGATTTTGTTGTAGTTGAATCGACTTAGTTGTGTTCTTTGTTGGATGCTCTAAACTAGGCGAAGAGATGAGTGTCAATAGGAGAAATGCCAGCAAACTTGGGAACAATGATGACATCGGAAATTTGCATGATGCCAATGAGGATCAGTTGGGAAGTGCATGGGCGATCTGATTGCCTCCAATTGTGGGCAATGCGGTGTTTCATGTGACCAGTACTATGTTGTAGCTATTGCAAATGAATGGTCTCTTTGTAGGACTCGCTAATGAGGACCCTCATGACCACATCATGAACTTGGTGGATGTGTGTGGGCTGTTCTCTTTCAAGAACATCACCTAAGAGTCAGTCCGACTTTGTTTATTTCCCTTTTCTCCAATGGGGGAAGCAACAAAGTGGTTGACTGAGCTACCAAGGGATTCAATAACTTCTTGGGAGGAGCTCACCGAGGCGTTCAATGAAAGGCTTTTTCCTCCTTCGAAGATGGTAAGTTGATGGATAGTATTCTGAACTTCAAGTGTATTGATGGCGAACCCATCAATTAGACATGGTTGAAATTTAAAAAGTTGTTGTTTCAATGTCCGACTCATGGGTTGCTGGACAATGCGTTGTTGCAATATTTTTATCAGATCCTTGACACGGTCAACAAAGGTGTGGCAGACCAGTGCTTTTGAGGTGGAATCATGAGACAACAATTCGATATAACATCAACCCTTCTTGATGAGATGACGAAAATTAATCGTACATAGTACACAAGGGAAGATCAGGTGTTTCCTTGAACTATGGGCTGACTAAGCAACAATTGGAGAAGAACTAAGAGCTAGATGTAAACATGGCCAAAATGATCACCCAATTGGACCTATTGATGAAACATGTCATGGGATGTGGTTCTAAGGTTGTGAATGCAGTCAAAATTAGTGGAGTAAATCCTGATGAAGCACACTATGAGGCCGTGTACAATGAAGAAGTCCATGCAATTTTTGGCAAATCAGGCAGGGGGTTCTCGTCCTAACTATCCAAGGCCGTGCGAGAATCATGGTTGAAACAGGGACCGCGATGATGGTTAGAGAGACCAAGATAGGGAATGGAGTGACCGTGGTACAAATTGGAGGGAGCGAGATGGTGACAAAGATCGCTATGTGCTTCCTCATGTGTGTCAAAAGCCAAAAGAACAAAGAGTTGATCCTGAAAATGTTCTTACCGAAGATATGTTTGCTCGTATTTTCAACAAAGTGGAAGGATCGGACAAGGTTCTAAAGGAAATGAAAAATGACGTCTCTTCTCTGAACCAAACGGTTGTTTAAAAGTCATTGTCTGTTGAGTAGCTGGAAATACAGATGGGTCAAATTTCGACTCATTTAAATGCAATGCCAAAAGAGGGTTTGCCGAGTGATACCATGAGTAACCCAACGAATGTAGTTTGAAAGAATGTCTTTGTCATGCCATGATGTTAAATAAGGCACTTCTTCGAAGGCAACCCATATTTTAGTTTTTGTTATTTGAATAACAATTGTTTATCGTGCAGGTTCAAAACCTGACTTTTTGGAGAAATAGGCCATTGGGCGAGCTCAGAAACCACGGAGAATCATCGAGTGGGTCGGCGAGCCCGATGTGGATTGCTTTTATGACAAACAAAAAGGTTGGAGTTCTGGTCACTTCGGCGAGAAAAATGCCCATCGGCGCATCGCTAAATGGGTCGACGGGATAAGTGGATATCGCCTATCGAGGCACAAAATGAAGGTTCAAAAGGCTTAAAACAGTTTTAAATTCAAAAATCCACTTGCTTTTGCATTTTTCGACACTTGCACTCTTTCCCTTTCATTTTAGATAATAATTTGTGTCAAGTATTTGTGTAGGTGTCGTTGCTTGGTTGGAATTCATGCTTGATTTTTCATTTGCTCGTGTTTCTTATTTATCTGCTTCTGAGGTTGGTGTCCTGAACTAGCTTTAATTTCTTGCCATTTCCTAAGAATCTGCATATCAGTGATGGATATATTGTTTGCCCTTGAGTGGTTAATTGATTAGTTAATTATTTTTGGTTAAATCGATCATGTTAGATGTTTGGCTTGCTTAAATTTGAATTACAGGTCTAAATTGTTTGATTGGTGGTTATATATGTTCGGTTGGTGTAGGTGAAGTCTAAGTAACCTGAATCGCACTGAACAACTAAATTTGCCCAATGATAGATCGGGTGACGTTGCTCTCAAGGTTAAATTACATTTATTGGTCGATTTTAGATAAATTGGAGGAAGTCTAAGTACCTCGGGGTTGGTAATGATTTGAGTTAAGTGTTAATTGCATAGAATAGGGCTTTAATTTGGTCCTCGTAGGCTGGGCATTGAAAATTGGGGGTCGGGATAAAAATTTGGCCTGAGAGACCAGTCGGCAATCTTAGTCGAGCTCGCCAAATGACTCGGCAGTTCTCCAACTGACCTCCTACATCGCCCTTTTTGCTCTAAATTTAGCTGATGGATTCTATAACATTCGGTGATACGCCTAAGTTCCCCAGTTTACTGGACGACTCACCAAATTTATTCGATGACTCGCCGAATGGTCCTCGTATGTTGAAAATCTTTCTATGAAATTCAGTGAGCTACCTTTAGCTCACCAATCTAGTTCAGTGATTCGCCAATTTACCCTGAACCCCGCCAACTTGTGTTGACTTCTTTGTACTTTGGTTCTTTGACTTTCAGCGATCCCTTTAAAGTTTATTGAATGAGCTCGGTGACTCGCCAAGTCGATCAGCGATGATTCCTGCAATTCTTTTATTTTGGTATTTGGCTAACTTTTTGCATCTGCATTTGTTCAATTTGTGTGGTCTCGCATATAGGACTAGGACAAAGGTAACTGGAAAGAACTAACCACCTACAAAAAGAGCATGATGAGTAGCCATTTCTTGAGAGGCTGCTCCTCCACGATCAATGCGACCCAAACATCCTCCAAAAGGGTAAAGGGGACAAATAAAGGAAAGAGACTTGCAGAGTCGAGTCCAAGTAATTGTAGCTCAGACAACATGGGTGTCTATGAAACCCACCTCACTACATCTGAGTCTTAGAAAGAGGAAGAGTTTGGGACTAGAACTGCAGCCTATGAGTCAAAACTAGAGGATGATCAAACCCTTCAGTGCAGATGGGCTGAAGTGTGCTCAAAAGCACTACATGATCCGGAAAACTTCTAGTACTCCAGACTCCTCCTGCACCTCTAACACACGCAGTTGAGCAGGCACCACAAGTGCCCCCAACCCAGGCACCACTGCTGTGCTCGATGAATAAGTTAAAGGCAGTTAGGTTGAGAACTATTTTGGAAGAAAATAGGTTTACCATCGATGGGGTAGTGGATATGTATTTGGTTGTGTTAAAGACAATTCAGTTTCACAAATTTGAGCGATTCACACAACCCCGATGCCAATATATACCCTCTTTGGTCCGGGAGTTCTACGAGGAGTACGGGAAACTGATCATGAAAGGCAAGAAGAAGGCTACTATGTTTGCACCTGTTGATCATGTGGTGGTGCGAGGTAAAAAGGTTTAGTGTAGAAGTTCAGACATAAATTTGGTGTTGGGGTGCAAATTCGATGTGATCCATTTCTTGGTGGATAGGATTCAACAGAAAGCCCTCGATGACCTGAAGGGATGGTTAACTCCCTTGATTTTTGACATTACACCCCCATCGATTGAGCCTGGGGTCCAGATTGAGAAGAAAGACCTGAATGTAAATGTGAGGTACTAGTTTGAGTTCATTAGCAGCACACTCATGCCGTCACATAATGAGTTCATCATCCGGCACCCAAAGGCAGTTCTATAAGGATTCATTATTGACTGGGATAGACTGAATCTCGGGCTGATTATTGAGGAATATATGGCCTAGTGGCGGCAAACCTTGTTTCCATTCTTAGTACTAATTAGGGAGGTGTGCCGGTGAGCTAGAGTTTCTTTTGTGGCAAAGATAGATGTTAAAGTGACGCACACTTCCTCTATTGATATATGTAGGATTGAGGCAGAGTACACTAGGGATGAGGATGAGCAGAGTAGGAAAGCACCGTTGGACACATACCCGACTGTTGATAAAGATATGTTTGATGCAGATACTACTCCTTCCACTCAAGAAGACCAGCCTTCAGGTACACCTAGTTCAACTTCCTACTATATCTAGTTATACTGCTGATGTTGTTTCTGCCTTTCACTCCCTTTTGACATAGGCCATGCTATATAGAATGGGACACCTAGCCCATTCGACCGATTTTTGTGCCTCCTGAGTTGAGGCAGTTGTCCCAGGCTGATTGAACGAGCCATTATTGCTGCTCTTACCGCTATTTGAGATGAGCTGTGAGAGCATAGAGATATGATTACAGCTCACCAGGTGGCGTTGGATGCACTCACCGTGCGAGTCAAGGCATGTGAAAAGGGTGGTCAGCAGTCTGAGGATGTGACAACCTTGAAGGATGATGTGGCTGGGTGGAGACGAGGTGTGGATGAGCTCAAATCCACTAAATATTTTATGCTCTGGGTACTGTGGACGTTCCTAAGGGTCCTACATCAGAGGTTCAAGCTATTTCTGATATCTCTTTGGCCACTTTGATTGAAAATGATGTTTTAGCTGATGATGAGTCAGACACTCATGAGATGGATGAGGAGGAGCTTGGGACCATGAGGCTGCTGTGTATGATGATCTTGAGGATTTGGAGGGTGCGATGGTGCAGACGGCGATGAATGCTTCACTTTAGGACACCTTGCAGATAGGTTCCAATGGAGCACAGTCTACTGGTGGAGATGAGACGGGCACTGATGCCTATACTGAGAGATCCCCAGATGTGCAACATTTACCTCAGGCTTAGCGTGACAGGGCAATCTTGACTCTCTTTTTGTTTTATTCTTCGACATTCACTTCTTTTCACATTGAGGACACTATTTCATATTTTTTTGTGGGGTATGGGTATCTTCATACCTATACCCTTGGGTTGTATCTATTTTGTTTTGGATGCTTTGGGATGATTTTTTGTTTTATGTGTCCAAATCTTCTTTTTTTTATTGTTAATTGTGACTGTTTGGTTTTTATCCACCTCCAGATTTCTAATTTGTGAATGTTGCGGCTATTTTCTTGCATATTGGAGTATCGATTATGATCAATATCGATGACTTGAATAGTACTCTTCATTGAACGATATGTTTGTGCAAGTCCAATGAGGCAAATTTGAGTTGCATAAGTCATGTGTGGACTTTAAGCATCTTGTGGTGACTAGTCGATTGTTGAAAAAAGTCTTGTGATTATCGTTGCACCTAAGATTAACTTGTAGAGTAATGATCGATGATTGAGTTGAATGCCTTGTGTGGTGAGGTTTTCTTGAAACATGTGCTTGGTGATACCTAGAACTTGCCCCATTGGTCCAATTGATTAGCATTGGTAACTGAAAGACATGATCTTAGGCACAAATTTGTGAGAGTGAACCAAATTGCTACTATACCTCTTTGTGACCAGCTTGTGAGAGTGCGAATCTATCTTGGCACCATTTTAGCCTAACCTTTTCCTTGGATAAAACATAAACACATTTAGCATCTTTCCTCCATGCCTAAAACATTCATAAAGCCTTGGTCTGTTTGAATAGCCAACTTAGGCCAAAAGCCTAAGTTGGGGGTGTGGTGAAAATGAGGAGAGAAATTGATCAAGAAGTTTGTGAAATTCACCCTTGAAGATTTGTGCCTAAAAGATGGAACCCCTCCATATAAATAGAAAGAGAGAGAAACAAAAGAAAAGGAAAAGAAAAAGAGTGAAAAAGAAGTTTGCAATTTGTGCATTGGTTGAAATAAAAGGGGTATCCAATGCTTCTAACAATAAATTTTGTGCTTGAAAATACCTAGGGTGGATTGTGAACATGAAAAGAGTGAAAGAAAAGGAGAAGAACTAAAATGCAAGCCATTCTTCATGAAGGTTGAAGTCACTAAGCCAAAATGATCATACATTTACCATCAGCCCCATTATAAGCCTTGAAAGACCTTGGTGATCTTTATTGAGCCGAATGATGAGTTGATAGGAAAATACGGGCAAGTCTATGGGTAAAATCATGCATGTGTTTATCTTTGAGAGTGGGAGAGTTGATTTTGATTCCTTATGATATAATCTTTGATGAACTTTGTGAGAGCATGAAATAATTCTTTATGTGAGGCCATTCGAATACTCTTGTTGAGCTTGAATTTGTATTTGAGGCAAACATTGTGAGCTTGACTTCTTTTTGATGATGGCCAGTCCTCGTTTGAAACTTTTAGTGCACAATTGAACATTGCTTGTAAAGATTGAACCTCCTATGCATTCATGTTGAGTCTCAAGTACCACTATTTGTAGTAATCTCTGTTCACCTAATTGATCTTATGTTTTACTTGAGGACAAACAAAAGTTTAAGTTGGCGGTGTTGATGAGTTAGGGATTTGATGAGTCGGGGATTTCAACTCATTTAGGGATTAATATTCATAGTTTTAGTGTCTTCAATGCCTACTTTATTCTCTAAACTGATGTTAAAATACTAATTTGCAGCAATGAAGGCAAGAGAGCAAGGCAAGGACATTACCGTGAGAGAGGGAGCGAAAAAGCTGAAAAAATTAAAGTAACGGAAGGCTTGATGATCGCCAAGATCACTTAGCGAACCGCCGAGTGGCTCTTCAGCTCGCCGAAGGTTCCAGAGTGTCAGCCCAGGTAAAAGCCAACTCGGCGATGGGAAGGACAAATTAGCATTTCGCTGACTTGATCGGGAATGAAGACTTAGCTCGCCCAAAATTACAGAATGAGTTGAAGAATGCAAACTAAAAAGGTGAGGTGAAGGAATATTTGGTGCATCGCCGAACAGGTTGGCGAGCCTAACATGGATAGCCTAAAGTTACAACAAGGAAGTGCTAAAAAACCTTGCCAGGCAGGTGATGGAAGGCACATTCGGCATATCGCTAACTTGCTTGGTGACAGATGACTTACTCCGCCGATCTATCCTCAAGCTAAAAATCTGGAAGATTTTAAATGCGATTTTTAAAAGATGAAAACAGGAGCTTCCAATCCGAAAAGGTTCCTACAAATTCTAACTCATACTTTGTTTTATCCAAACACTGATTTTAGTAGTTTTCGATAGGAATTTTGAATTGGGGTTTTGATTTGAAGTTTATTTCAAGCATTGTGAAGACTTATAAAATGTTTATGTTCCTTATGTGTGGGTATTGTCTAAAGATGAAAAGGAAGAATGGTAACTCATCTATGGTGACCTCAAGGTAGTACTTAGTGGGAATAGTAGTTTGAGATGCTATTCTCACATTGCACAAGTATAGCTTAGGGTTGCTTGAGGTGAATGTTCTAATGTGATTAAATGGCTTATATGTTGAATGTGATTGTATCTTATGCCTCTTATACTAATGTTCGTGATATTTCTCAAACATTGGCATATGCATGGTTTTCAACCAAAATGTCCTTTTTAAGCATGGTTTTGCATGACTATCATACTTAGTACATTAAATGTGCTAACCCGTACTTCTTTTATTTTTACTACAAATTGCAGGTTCCCGCATTTGAGATGATTCCTTCTAGTTGAAGCTTGGATTGAGTTCTTCCAAGGCTTGTGGTATGTCCTCATGGATCCGAGGACAAGTGCTTCATTGGTATTTCTTGTATTTCATTGTACTAGTTACTTTTAGACTTTCTATTGTAAAGGGTCATGACCCTACTATTGATTCGAAGATTGTTTTTATATGGCCATGTGAGACTAGTAGACTTCCGTTGTTTTAAATGATGTTTTCCATTGTTTGGATTAAAAGAATTTTAAATTCCATACTATTTCTATTATCTTATGTGATGACATGCTCTGTGGCTTATATGAGACCTTTTGGAGTCTTGTACGTCGTGTCACGTCTGGCGTGTAGGTTTGGGATGTGAAAAACATGGTATCAGAGCACAAGATTTTTGGGATGGTTTTTAGGATTGATGACTCACAAGCCATGTTGAGTAGAGTCTTATTCATGGGTGTGAATCGCGACACATTTATGAATGAGAGGCTATAAGACATTAGGAAACTTCACTTCTTTCATTACTCTTTAAGTCATGCCTTAGAGTTTTAACTCTATGAAGTCTTCTTCCTAACCCTTCTCTTGTGTTTATAGGATATGAATACAAGAAGGGTGAATGTAAGAAGGATTGAAGAAGAGATTGTGAATGAAGGAGTTCCTCCCCAAGGTCCTCAAGGTGACCAAGTTCCTCATGGCCATCAAGTTCCGATTGATCCTTCGACTCTATCCAATGAAGAAGTTAGGTCGGCTCTTTTGAGGATGGCTCAAGCCGTAACTATTCAAGCCCAAGCCATGATGGCCCAAGCTACAAGGTGTGTTGAGACTCATGTGAACCCTATTTTGAGCACTATGGCTTCTAGGTTGAGAGACTTTGTGAGGATGAATCCTCCGATATTTCTTGGTTCCAAAGTGGGAGAGGATCCCCAAGAGTTTGTGGATGAGGTATATATAAGGTAGTGAATGATATGGGGTGACTTCTATAGAAAAAGTAGAACTAGCCGCTTACCAATTGAAGGATGTTTCCCAAGTTTGGTTTACTCAATGGAAGAGTAATTGGCCGGTAGTAGCGGGTCCTATAAATTGGGAGGTGTTTAAGAAAGCATTCCTTGATAGGTTCTTTCCCCATGAGAAGAGGGAGGTTAAGGTGGAAGAATTTATCAACCTTAGGCAAGGTAGCATGAGTGTGCAAGAGTACTCCTTGAAATTTACCCTATTGTTTAAGTATCCTCCATCTTTGGTGTCTAACCCGAGGGATGAGATGAGTAGATTTGTGACGGGTATGTCTGACTTAGTTGAGGAAGAGTGTCGTACAACAATTCTCCATGATGACATGAATATCTCTAGGCTTATGGTGTTTTCTGAACAAATTGAGGAGTTCAAAATTAAGAAAAACAATAGCGAGATGAAGAGAACTAGGTCCGATGGGCAAGGTCAACCAAGGTTCAAAAAGAGAGCTTTCAATCAAGATTCTTCAAGCACTCATACGGTTAACCAAGAGAAAGGTGGTGGACCTCCATCTTCTAAACCTACTTGCCACAATTGTGGAAAGAAGCATTATTGGAAGTGCCTAGCTGGTACTAATGGGTGCTATGGTTTTGGAAAGATTGATCATCAAGTGAAAGATTTCCCTACTCTTATGACCAAAGAAAGAGAGGCCAACCAAGCTTCTCTTGATGGCTCGGATCTTAATGCTCCAAAGAGTAATTGTTTCTATGCACTCCCGGCTAGAGAGGACAAAGGAGCTCTTCCGGATGAAGGCACTGGTATGTTGATAGTTCCTTATGGTTGTGAATGTCTTATTAAGGTCCTTATGTTATTTTCATATTAGCCTTGATTTGGGTTTACTCCCAAGGGGGAGATTGTCTGTTGAATAGTAAGGTTGTTGAGATTTCTGATATCCTTATCTCTTTCTTCTATTCCTATTCAAGCTTGAGACCAAGAGTTCCTTGTAGTTTGTTTAATGTTTTGGAGTCATATGTGATTATGTGTTTCCATGGTCTCCTTATGTTTGGCATGTTCTTGATGAATTTATGTTTAAATGAGAAAATGAGTTTTTATGATTTATGTTCCTCATGTTGATGTGCATTTAGTATGAGTTGTCTATATGCTTCATGAGGTGAATTGCTGAACAGGCCTAAATATGCTTTTTGAGAGTAATTGCATAATGTGCTTAATGATGCTATGATGAGCATGATTTGAGTTGGAGAAGGTAATTCCTCCAATGAAATGAGAAATGTTGAAGTTTTCATGTATAATGAGTTTGTAAATGTAGTTCCTACTTTCTTGTGTTGCATGGAGTATGTTTGAGATTGAGTTGATGTTTCCTCCTAAGTTTTGTGCATTGTTTATGATGTTTCATACATGATGGGCTGCTAGTTTTGAGTCTTTATTTCCTTAAAGTGTTTAAACTGTCATACGAGGACGAATGTTCCTAAGGGGGAGATAATGTAACGACTCGGGAAACTAGTAAGTGAAACTAGAGCGTCACCATTGTGTTGTTGAGTATGATATGGGATTTTGTGTTGTAAAATGAGTTCCCAAGCTTTGGTTGAGGGGTTAAACTTCAAGGTTCGATCCCCCAAGGAAAACCAAGGGTCCTTGAGAGGGACCCTAAAGCCTAACCCCAAGGCTGGCCCATTAACAAAATGCTGTCAAAAATATGTGACCTATGGATGGGACCTACACCTCGTAGGTCCATCCACGCCTCGTGAGCTTGCCCCGTAGGTCAAGGGCCTAGATGACAGGTTCCAGACCGAAACCACTGAGAGACAGTATGGCTCCTGGACCCAACCACGGTCCATGGGTAGGGTTTCGTTAGTCCCACTTGCAATATATTAAGATTCGGCCAAGTGGAGGGGCAACTTAGTAAATTCCTAATTAATTAGTTAGGGGTGATGCTTATCATGACCAATGACACTAGCCTACAGTACGAGTGTCTATGATCATCGATAATATAGTAACCCAACCAAGAGTTGGGGTCGTGTCCTAAGGGAGTGGTTTTGAAAATAAGTAGAAAAATAAAATTTAGTTCAAACTAGTCATAGCTAAAGACATTAAAGATTAAAAACATTGTAAATAAAAAGGGGTGACACAAAGGTGTCAAATATCAACTGGTGGTTTTGTCACAAGTAGTAAAAAAGACAAATATAATAAGAAGATCAAATATGGGGACAATTTCTTGGGGTGTGACCGCAATACAAGTTGAGATAAATCATTGGGTACATGCTTTCGATAGGAAATTTGCAAGATAATAGTGAGTAGGCTAAGCTTTAGATGGAAATAAGTTCCCTCTTGGGCTACTTACCCCGTTTCAAATGTGTTCCTCTCGAACACCCATTTGCCGCATGAAGGCCAGCCTACACCTTACCCACTATCTCTCTTGAGTTGAGTGCTAGGATAAGGGACTAGGGTTCACCCTCTCGGGCTGAACCTCATGTCGACCCACTCCTTAAGCCATCAGTCTAGCGGTCTTGGTTTCGCGACCTCCCTCTCGGGAAAGCAGAAAACACATGGGTGGTTTTGTATTTGCAACTACAAACCCTTTAAATTAAGCCACAACCACTAGGTGAAATCACCAATAAAATACATCTATCCTATCAGCAAGCAAGACCCAACAACAATATCAACACATATTTGCTATATCACACCACAAGAATGGGGTTTTTAGCCACACATGAAGAAATAACAAAATACACCTAAAATGATACTAAAATCAAACGGGTATATGGAATTAAACCTTGATTTAAGCAAAGGAAGAAGAATGGAGAAAACCCACTTCCAACTTGGGGAAGATGAAATCCTTCTTTCTTCAAGTCTCCCTAAAACCCTATCCAAACTTGAGAGAAAATATCCCAAAAAGTACTATTCTATTCTGGAAATTAAAATAAATGTTCGACTCTTTAAAAATTAATAACAAATTTAGTATTTATAGACTTCAAAAAATAGTGTTGGCAGATCTTTCAGCGAGGTTAGTCGGAATCGCCTTTTGGTGTAGTTCGTCGCCGTCTTGCACTAGTCTTTAACATCGTCGTGCTCTGTGTCATTGGGCGATCGAGTACTGCTTCACGGAATTATTCGGCAAAATGCCGACAGCTCCTTTCATCGCCTTTTTTATCTTGGTCTTTCAAGGCTTCGCGTACTGGAACAAAGGGCGGAGTGCATCCCTTCGGCGAATCGCCAAGCGTGCTTGGTGATGCGTAGGCTTGAACTTCTTCATTCTTTTCAGCCTTTTTGTTCCTTTCTGCGACTAAGTGTCCATGCTTCCACTAAAACTTCAAATACCTGCAACTTAAGAGTTTTCATCAGATATTGAGACAAAAATAAGCTTTTGAGGACAATATTCCTATCAAAATAAAGCCCTAAATGAGTCCAATTTGTGGACTCATCAACACCCCCAACTTAAACGTTTGCTATTCCTCAAGCAAACTCAAGTTCAGCCGTTAAACAATGTGTCTCAAATAGTGCTACACAAGACTAAATAATGAATGTATACAACTGGACTCAAATTTACTTATGCAAAGATCAATTGTGTACTCAAAGATTCAAGTTATGACACACCATTACCAAAGATTCTCATGCTCGCAATACTTGGTACCTGTGCAATCAAGCTCAACATGAAGTATCTAAGTGCCCTCACATCAATAATGATTCCATATTCACAATTAGAGGTTAATCAATTTAAGATCAGGAATCAAATGCAATGCTCACACTAAAAAAAGAGGAACAAAATGCATGTTTTTACCCATAGGTTTGCCCTTATTTTCCAATCAACTTTCGATTCGACTTACTCAAGATCAAAAAGGTTTTTCTAAGGCTTGTAATGGGGATGAGTGCAAAGGTAAGGTCATTTTAGGCTCAATGACTTTTTCTTCATGAGATGTGGTTTTCTCAAGACATCCCCTTCTTTTCCTTTATCAATTCTTCTAAGTCATCTTTTTATTCACTCTCCACGGATTGCTTGGAAACCCAATTTCTTTTTGCACTTTTATTCCACAACTTTTTCTTTTTCATTCTTTTCTTTTCGTTTTCTTTTCCTTCTTTTTTTTTCTTTTATATATATATGGAGGGTTTCCATTTTTATGCAACACCATGGGTTAATGGAGACTTTTCTTGCACTTCTTGACTTCTCCTTTTCCTTTTCACCACACCCCCAACTTAGGCCTTTAGTTGCCTATTCACTAAATCACAAATCAAGAGGATTACAGGTAGTGGATCAAGTAAGGTCTAGAGTTCATCAATGTTCTTCCGAAGAAAGGTGAGGCTCAAAGGGTGTTCAAGAAAGTTTCACACGCTCACGGGTAGGCGACAAAAGAGGTATATGTCAAATTGGCTCACACTCTTCAAAGGTTGCCTAAGATCATCTCAAGAGCACACCTTACTAAATCAATTAGACTAACGGGGTAAATTCTAGGTTTATTCATGCAAGTTTCAAAGTAAGATCATCACACAAGGCATCGACACTTAAGTCAAACAAGACTACACACTTTCACTAGTGTGCAACAGTCATTACAAGAGAATCTATTTGAGAAATGGCTAATCACAATGAGGTGCAAAGAGTTCACATATTCTCTATGCAACTTTTTTTGTTCTCGTCGTAGCCGCACATTCATGTTTGTTCGATTGAGAGCACTATTCAAGTCATCGTTGTTGATCAAAACTGAGACTTGAATTTGTACAAGAACAACCACTTTCAACACAAGAGGTGGCGAAATTTTTTGAAAAATGAAAATTATTCGGAAGGGTCAAATTTTTTTTCAATTAAACCCAAAAGAGAGCCATAAGCCTAAACAATTGCAAAGCAGTTTTAAAAACACAACTAAAAACAGACAACCCAAATGTACACCAAACCACAAGTATCCGACACAAGCAAAAGAAGGTGGGCCTCACTCCACCACAAATAAGTGTGTTTGTCCTCAAATGCAAATAATAACAATATCCAAAGTTGAAGAAAGATAAGACAAGGAGAGAGGTAAAGAAGGGTCCTGTCTATGCAGTCTCTCTATCTGTCGGGGCATCAATGCCCGATGCATCTCCCTGAAGTAAAACAATGGTCCCCGGAGTATTGTTGTTTTGGTCCTCATTGTTTGCCTTTGCCTTGGCCTCGGCAGCAAGATTAGCTGCAATCATCTGATCTATCTCATGAGCTGCTCTAAAGGCCCGTATTGCATTAACTAAACTTCGAGCCCATGGAGGCACATTAGGGTTGATGGGAATTCATCTCTTTGCCCTGGCTTCCTTGGTATATTTCATTTGTCTGGCTAGCTCTACTTTCTTTTCATCATTTTTAAATCCTCATGCTCTTATGTGCGAAGGTGGATCATATCTCCCTGTGACTTTTGGTCTAGCCATTTCTACAAAGACTTGGAGGATAAGTTAGATAGTAATTCAAACAGGGGCAAAAGGGTGTTTCTGAGTGTGGAATCGATTCGCCAAGCTAGTTGGCGAAGTGCTTATCATGTTAGGCTAATAGTTGAAAATGATGTACAAATGATACAAGGGCGCAGACAAAGGGCGAACAAGGGATCTTTCGATGAGTCGCCGAGTGCATTTTTTGAATTAAACTGACTGCCGAAAGTTACAGATCAATCAATAAATAAATTATTCAGTTGAAGGCGAAATGGGGACGTTAGGTGAACCGCAAAGCAATTCGGCGGATTTTGTTCATTTCGCCGATCAGCTCAACGTGTCTATTTTCAACCCAGCCTTTCAAATTTCACTCCGCAACCCAAGATAGTGCAACTTAAGCTTATATAACTCAATTTCAACGAAGACCCATAGAAACTTTTATTCCCACCGCGTAACAATTCAACTCAAAGCATAGTTAAGTGGGAGTTTCTCAAATCATGCAGAAAGTACCAAATCATAATCGATAATATATGCAATCCCAGTAACTCAGAGACACAACAGAGATTTTATACTATCAATCATTATGTAAATGAGTACAAATTTTGATAAAATAACTAAGGGGTTCGACTACCAACCTTTGGTGCTGATTTACATAGTACTACCTGCTAGGCGGCAATGCGATCCAAATTCGAGCACAATCCGACACTTAAAATACACTAAAAGTGCAAGAAATATAACTACTAGAGTGCGAGTGTGAGTTTGTGAAAAGGGACACAGTGAAAGAAAGTGAATGAAATGGAACTTTTAAACCTGTGTCTAGTGACCGGCCAACTTCTGCTTATTTGGCGATGTTAGTCGAATTCGCCCAATCACTCGGTGAAGTGCCGAATGTCTAATTACCTCGCCAAATATATCTAGATTTTCAGTTCATATGGGCATCACATCGGCGATCTTCATCGAGATCACCAACTAAGTTGGCGATACGCTGATGAAATTCTCACTCCACTGAGTTTTACAGACTCAACCTGTGAGGTGTGTTGAGTCAAACGACAAGAATGATCGGGTACGCCGATGTTGTCGGCGATTCGCCAAAAGGACATGTTGCTCGCCACCATACATCTTTTTAAGCAGTTTCCTTCCTCAATCTGTACAAACAACACACTATTATTTATAAACATAAAATCCTACATTTAGGACCTTGGATTGCCTCCCAAGAAGCGCCTTATTTAACTTTGTGGCTTGACATAGGTCTTGCCTCACTCTCTGTTATTGGAGCTAGGCCTAGTGTCACTAGGTAACCCCAATATATCTTTTGGATGTTGCTAAGGCATTACAAACATCAGGAGTGATCAGATATGCTAGATTGATCTATAATGAGATCCAATCAAATGATTCAACGCTTCAACATTCTCTCTCATTTCGCCCAACACTCGATCTTGATCGGTGATCTTTTGGAGAATGATTTGAAGTGTGTCCTCACCATGACTTTTCTCATCTTCTCTAGACTTCTTCCACGCATGAGGAGGTATGTACCTCCGTTGGCGTTTGCACTAGTTTTCCACCTCAGATATTTTGGTGGTCTAGTCATTTAGTTGAAATACTAGTGCAGCTAGTGTGAAGTGACCCTCGACTTCTTTATCTGCCTCAACTGGCTTGCTACCCACTCCATCTGTCATGCTCAGAGGACCTACATACACACACAATAAACAAGGGAAAACAAAACAAAAAGTAAAATTAGTAAAAACTACACTAAAAACAAATAAAACTCTAGAAATCTACATCTTCATGTGACACTACTCCCCGGCAGCGATGCCATTTTGATGCTTATCGTGACCAATGACACTAACCTACAGTACGAGTGTCTACGATCGTCGATAATATAGTAACCCAACCAAAGGTTGGGGTTGTGTCCCAAGGGAATGGTTTTGAGAATTAGTAGAAAAATAAAATTTAGTTCAAACTAGTCGTAGCTAAAGACATTAACGATTAAAAACATTGTAAATAAAAAGGAGTGACACAAAGGTGTCAATTATCAACTGGGGGTTTTGTCACAAGTAGTAAAAAAACAACAAATATAATAAGAACATCAAGTATGGGGACAAGTTCTTGGGGTGTTACCGCAATACAAGTTGAGATAAATCGTTGGGTACATGCTTTCGATAGAAAATTTGCAAGAAAATAGTTACTAGGCTAAGCTTTAGACAGAAATAAGTTCTCTCTCGGGCAACTTACCCCGTTTCAAATATGTTCCTCTCGGACACCCATTTGCGGCATGAAGGCCAGCTTACAGCTTACCCCACTCACTCTCTTGAGTTGAGTGTTAGGATATGGGACTAGGGCTCACCCTCTCGGGCTGAACCTCATGTCGACCCACTCCTTAGGCCATCAGTCTAGCGGTCTTGGTTTCGCGACCTCCCTCTTCGACAAGCCGGAAACACATGGGTGGTTTTGTATTTGCAACTACAAAACCATTAAATTAAACCACAATCACTAGGTGAAATCACCAATAAAATACATCTATCCTATCAGCAAGCAAGATCCAATAACAATATCAACACATACTTGCTAAATCACACCCCAAGAATGGGGGTTTTTAGCCACACATGAAGAAATAACAAAATACAGCTAAAATGATACTAAAATCAAATGGGTATAAGAAATAAAACCTTGATTTAAGTAAAGGTAGAAGAATGGATAAGACCCACTTCCAACTTGGGGAAGATGAACTTCTTCTTTCTTCAAGTGTCCCAAAAACCCTCTCCAAACTTGACAGAAAATATCCCAAAAAGTACTATTCTATTCTGGAAATTAAAATAAATGTTCGACTCTTTAAAAATTAATAACAAGTTTAGTATTTATAGACTTTAGAAAATAGTGTTGGTGGATCTTTCAGGGAGGTTAGTCGAAATCACCGATTAACTTGGCGATTCCCCCTTTAGTGTAGTTCGTCGCCGTCTTGCACTAGCCATCAACATCATCGTGCTCTGTGTCATTGGGCGACCTAGTATTGCTTCGCGGAATTATTTGGGGAAACACCGACTGCTCCTTTCATCGCCTTTTTTATCCTGCTCCTTCAAGGCTTCGCATACTGGAACAGAGAGCAGAGTGCGTCCCTTCGGCGAATCGCCAAGCGTACTTGGCGATGTGCATGCTTTAGCTTCTTCATTTTTTTGAGCCTTTTTGTTCCTTACTACGCCTAAGAGTTTTTATCAGATATTGAGACAAAATAAGCATGTGAGAACACTATTCCTATCAAAATAAAGCCCTAAATGAGTCCAATTTGTGGACTCATCAAGGGGTTGGGGATGGTTATTATTGATTTATTACACTATTTAAGGCTATATAAAGTATTACACTCCCTTTTCAACTCATTACTCTCAAAACAAAAAATTAGAAACTACCCTCCTCTCCAATATTCTCTCTCTAGAAATCACCATTGGACAAGAAGGAGTCAAGGTTTCAAGCTCAAGATTTCACCTTCCTCACCCAATATTCGTGGAGTTTCTTCAATAGAGGTATGATAGTCCTTGATTAAATTTCATTCAAGGAGCTTTATCAAAAGATGATTTCAACTTTCCAAAATCCCCCAAAAACCTAGGGTTTCAATCTAATCATGAGTTCAATTCCAAAACATTTTCAAAGGTTTATATGTGATGAATAATGAATGAATTGTCGAATTAATGGTGAATTATGATGAATTTCTCCTATGAACCCATGTTTCCCCCAAAGTATTAAATTGGAAGTTTGTGATTTGGGTTGAATGATCATGAAAGCATGTTGAATTGTTTATGTCTATATTGAATTAGTTATTCAGTCATGCTATTTCCCTTATCTAATGTAGTATTCTAGATGTTTGGGTTCAGATTGATTCATAGTCGTGGAGGGAAATTACATGAAAGATCTATGTATGATCATGATGTGAAGTATATGTGTGTGACATCAATGAAAGTAGTATGATCATGTTTAAAATGCGATTGTGTTAGTATTGAAAGCTTATTCTCAATTAACACTCTTGAATGATGATGATAGAATGTGAAGGGTTTCTATAATATAATGCTATATCTTAAATTGGTAGGCTTAGGGATCATCTTCTTGTATAAATGAAAGTAATGTGAATGTTGTATCTTGAATTGGTAGGCTTAGTCATCTTCTTCTTATGTAATGAATGTATCTTGACTTAATGAACATGAATTGATAGACCTAATGTTGGTAGCCCTTTCATGAGGAGTCTATAAATGTATGTAATGATAAACCTTGAATCGGTGACCTAATGTGGGTAGCCCTTTCATAAATGAGTGATGAAGTATTCTAGGCTATTTCTTGAACCGATAGACCTAATGTTGGTAGCCCTTCATGATGAGTCTAGAAACTAATGTGATGATAAACCTTGAATCGGTTGACCTAATGTTGGTGGCCCTTTCATGTGTGAAATGATGAACCTTGAATCAGTAGACCTAATAGTGGTGGCTCTTCTTGAGGATTCAATGAGCTATCCTTATAATGATGAACCTTGAATCGGCAGACCTAATTGTGGTAGCCCTTTCATGTGTAATGTAGTTTGGGCCGGTAGACCTAATGTTGGTAGCCCTCTCAAGTACAATAATGTTAATGTGAATGAACTACTCTATGGGAATGGAGGCAAAGTACCAGGTGGATATGGTTAGATGGAACCTCTCCTTACGTTAGGCCGGGGTTTAATAAACATCTTTCTTATTCCATAACTATGTGACCAGATATGATATTAACTAATAGATCCAACTAAGCTAAAGTACATCTAGTTCTACCTTAGGCAAGTAGGACACCTTCCTTCAGTGTAGGGTTACATGACACCGAATTCTATGGTTTGCTCTCATGGTCTATGTCGGTTAAAGTTTATTCCCATCATGTGAGATGCGTGCTATGGTTGCTTGAGAAGTTCTATGTAGTGTAGGTGGTAGTATGGGATGTCATCCATGCATTGCACGACTAGGCTTGAGAGGGATATGATGTGATTATCCAATGTTTTAATGTCTAATGAATGAATGTGGTCTTAATGAAGCTAATGAAAAATGTTGACTTATATGCTTAATGAAATGATGTATGTTTTACTTGGATTGTATTATGAGTTACTTCCTTGTGCTGACTTATGAAATGTTTATGTTCCTTAAGTGTGGGAATTGTCTAAAGATGAAAAGGAAGAATGGTAAGTTCATCTAAGGTGACCTCAAGGTGGTACTTAGTGGGAATAGTAGTATGGGATGCTATTCTCACACTGCACAAATATAGCTTAGTGTTGCTTGAGGTGAATGTTCTAATGTGATGAAATGGCTTATATGTTGAATGTGATTGTATCTTATGCCTCTTATGCTTATGTTCATGATATTTCTCTCATACTCAGTACATTAATGTGCTAACCCATACTTCTTCTATTTTTACTACAAAGTGTAGGTTCTGGCATTTGAGACGATTCCTTCTAGTTGAAGCTTGGATTGAGTTCTTCCAAGGCTTGTGGTATGTCCTCATAGATTCGAGAACAAGTGCTTCATTGTCATTTCATGTCTTTCATTGTACTAGTTACTTTTAGACTTTCTATTGTAAAGGGACGTGACCCTACTTTTGATTCTAAAATTGTTTTTAGATGAACATGTGAGACTAGTAGACTTCCGTGGTTTTAAATGATCTTTTCAACAGTATGGATTAAACGTGTTTTAAATTCCGTACTATTTATATTACCTTATGTGATGACATGCTATGAGGCTTGTATGAGACTTTTCGTAGTATTGTACACCCAGTCACGTTCGAGGTATAGGCTTGGGTCGTGACAGTTCCAGTATGCCAGCCCTGAGGGAGGAAACCAAGTCAGCGACAAAAAGGAGCGGTCAACGATTCACCGAGTAGGTTGGTGAAGCAAAAAGACTTCGCCCAAAGGTACAGACCTTGAGGATGCTTAGTGCCAAGGCAAAAGGCGATAGAGGTGATCGATTGGTGGCTCACCGAGTGGTTCAGCGAGCCCAACTTACTTCGCCTAGTTGTCATTCGTGGCTTTTTTTGCGACTATAAATTAGATTTTGAACATTTAGTTTAGGATCTATCTTTAATTTGGTCGAATTTAGAACACTTCTCTCTAAAGTTTTTCCTAGTTTTAAAGAATTTTACAGATTCAATTTGGATATTTTAGAAGTAGGTTGCAAATTTTTGATAAATTGAAGCATTGTAAAGACTAAATCACTCTTACCCAATTGATGGATAATCGATTCGGAACTTGTTTTTACCTTTTTTTTTATGATGTTTAGTTAAAACCCCAATTCTTGGGGTGTGATCATGTGATTTTGAGTTGAATTAGTTTATGGGTATTGTGAATTAAAAGTTTAAATGCTATTTTGAAGTGAGTTTAATCATTAATTGTGGTTTATTTATGAATTGTAGTTGCAAATGCAGTTCTATCTTTGTGTTCTTGGCTTGCCCGAGAGATAGGTTTTAGGACTAAGATTATTGATTAATGATTTATGGGTATTAAGTTGATTTGGGTTTAGCTCGAGAGAGTGAATCCTAAACCCAATCCCACCCATCTAACTCGAAAGAGTGAATGAATTAAGGTGTGGGTTGTTCTTTCTTGTTATGCTTGTTGATGTTCGAAATAAATCACCTGATTTGGGGTAGTTGTTCGAGAGAAAACTATTTTTCTTATAGTCAAGCCTACTCACTGATCTTTAGATGTTTACTAGCAGTTTCAATTACCTATATATCTATATTTGCCTATAATTGATCACATCTTGAGAATCCTTCTCCCTATTGTTAGTTCAAAGTGTTTGTGATTGTTTGTAGTTGATAATCAAAATCGAAACCCCCATCTGACATTCGTGTCACCCCTTTATTTGATAAATGTCTTTTTCGATAATATATATTCCTATGGCTAATTAGACCACGTTTGCACTTCCTAATTGAGTTTAAAACGCATACCGATCCCTGTGAGGTTCGACCCCAACTTAATTATTGAGTTTTATACTCATTTACGATTGTTGACACCTAGAATTGGATGAGGTGTGCTTGAAATGTTAAATCAAAATCGCACCGCTGTCGGGGAGTGGTGTTGTTTGAAATTCTTTTGGTGAAGTTAAATTGTGTTCTTCTTAGTTATAGTTGAATCTACTTATTTTTAGTTTTGGTTTTGTGTTGCTTGTGCTAAACAGAGGAGGAGATGAGCGTTAACGGAAGCAATGGCAGCCAAGTGGGCCACCACGATGATGTTGGAAACTTCAATAACGTCAATGACCCAGTACAAACGGGTGGTGTTGAAGCTATTCATTTACCTCCAGCTAAGGGAAACGTTGTTTTTCACATCACAAGCACCATGCTTTAGCTTCTTCAAGTGAAGGGTTTATTTGGAGGTCTGGCTCATGAGGATCCTAATGAGCATATCAGAAATTTTGTTGATGTATGTGGACCGTTCTCATTCAAGAACATATCGCAAGAATCGGTCCATTTGAGGTTGTTCCCATTTTCTCTGATTGGTGAGGCAAGCAAGTGGTTGGCGGAGTTGCCAAGAGATTCTATCACTTCTTGCATGGAGCTGATCACAGTATTCCAAGTGAGATTTTCCCTCCATCAAAGATGATGACTCTTAGGGATAACATCCAAGGTTTCAAATGCTTTGAAGGTGACTCGATCCACGAAACATGGCTAATGTTTAAGAAGTTGGTTCTGCAATGCCCACCTTATGGATTGCCCGACAATTTGTTGCTGCAATATTTCAATAGGGGCCTTGACTCGGTAAACAAAGGAGTTGTTGATCAACTTGTTCCCGGTGGTATAATACAACAATCCTATAAAGTACATTCCTAACTCCTTGATTGCATGACCAAGATCAACAGTGCATGGTACACTCGAGAGGACTAGGTCTCTCCTCTCAATTTTAGAATGACAAAATAACATCTGGAAAAAAATCAAGAGAGAGACCAAAACATGGCAAATATGATGACCCAGCTGGATATCTTAGCTATAAATGTCATGGGTCTTGGTACAAAGAATGTTAATGTTGTGGGTGTTGATGAAATGAACCCTGATGAAGCCTAATTTGAAGCGCATTACAATGAGAAAGTGAACTTCCTAGCCAACCAAGAAGGAGACTATCATGCTAACTACCCAAGATTGGGTGGAAATCAAGGTTGGAACAGAGATGAGGACTGGAGAGACTGTGACATAGATTTGCGTGATAGGAATGCCACTTGGAAGGAAAGAGAGGGGGAGAAGGATAGGTATGTTCCTCCCCGTGAGCATGAAAAGCATAAAGATTCTGAGGGTGATCGTACGGAAGATATGCTCTCACGCATTCTCAACAAGGTTTAAGGGTCCGATAAAGTGTTGAAAAAAATGAAAGAGGATGTATCAACTCTCAACCAAACGGTGTCCTCTCACTCAGTCTCGATTAAGCATCTGGAGACCTAAGTGCATAAGATTTCTTCACATATGAACCCAAGAGAACAAGGGGGTTGCCTAGTGATACTATGGCAAACCCCAAAAGTAAGCTTAAATAGGTACTTACATCGTTCCACGACATTAACTATGGCGTTTCTTGGGAGGCAACCCAAGTTTTTAATGCTTTAAGATTGATTTTGAATAACAGGTGTGGATTGTGCAGGTTGAAAAGTGGAATGTGAAATTTGGCGAGCCAAGAGTCTAGTCGGCGACTCGCCGAAGAGGTCTTCTAGGCCCGACTTGGACAGTCGTTGGACCCACAAAAGCTGAAGTGGAAGTTTGTAAAACCTGGCAGGCCAATTGCTGAATCGGCGAGCCCAATTTTGTCCGTCATTTGGACCCCTAACTTGACTGCAGGTCTTGTAAAACTCGGCGAGATAAGTTACAACTCGGCGCATCGCCGAGTGGTGCTGCGTGGTCGACTAATACCGCCGAAAGGGCTGCGAACTAAAAGGTTTTAAAAGGCCAAACGGTTTAAAATTTCAAAATCTTTCATATTCTCTCATTTCTAAACCTGTAAACTCTTACCCGCACTTTAGAATTCCTATATTTTACTATTTTTATTCATTTTTGTGTGTGATCTCGTGCTCGAATTTGGATTACTTTGCCGCCTAGCTTATCAAATTCTCTATTCGGCACTCAAGTTTGTTTTTTGTACCCCAAACTTTCTATTAGTGGTTGAACTCGAATGGTTTCGGTCAATATGTGTTATTATGTGTTGGGTCTGTGTGTAAATTATGTTTTATGTGTTGGATTGCCTAATATGTGTTTTGAAATTTTGCTTAATTGCTTAAAATAATGAATCCTCGTGTTTAATGCGTTAAAACTAATTCTAAATTATTGGGTTGCGGTTATTCTATGTTGGGTCTAGTTGGGTGAAGTATGAGTAACACCAAATTGATCCAAATGACGTAATTTGCCCAATGATGGAGCGGTTGACGTCATTCTTAAGTGCAAAGTCATCAAATGGCTAATTTTGGCCAAATCAAGGGATGTCTGAGTACCTCGAAGGCATGGGTCCTATAGGTCTGAATTAAATTTCGTAGTGTGTCTGTTTGATTTTGATTTCAGGGGGATCACCCTTAATTTCTTAAATTGGTTAAGTTGAGTCTGTAACTTTTGGCCGGAAGCCTGAGCTCGCTAAGCTCACTAGGCAACTCACTGAAAGGTTCCTTTGATCGCCCTTTTTGCATCCCTAACCCCTAAAAGAAACTGTAAAATTCGGCGGGCTAGTCTGAGCTTGCTGACTAGTGTCGATGATTCACCAAAAGGCCTTGGATATCACCGACATGCCTGATTTCTGGAAATTTTTCATGCTGGTCCTATCAGCGAGCCTGATCTAGCTCGCCGAAGTGACTCGCCAACTGGTTCGGTGAGTCTTTCTACAACTTGAATTATGCAAATTTTCTTGAATTATTTCTAACTCTTTCTGATGTATTTTGCAGATATGGCTAGGACCAATTTGGGTGAAAGTGGAATGCCGCCCTGCAAACGAGCACGGGGTATTGTAATTAAAGAGGGAGCAACTGCTTCCTCTAAAATAGGCAAGAAAGCACCTCCGAAGGGAGGCAAAGGCAAGGGAAAAATGCCCGTAGCTAAGAGACCGGAGCACAACTCCGACAGTGATGGGGAGTCTTTTGATTCTCGGGCCTCATTCTCCAAGCCAAAGGATGACCAATTACTATAGACCCGGCGAGCAGAGATTCGTGCAAAGACTCGTCAAGATCCATCTAGGATTCTGGAGTCTAGCCCTCCTGCTACAGATACAGTGCCAACTCCGGCACAAACGGTGGTTCCAGCACCACTAGTTCAAGGTCCTCCTCCCCAGTTACTCAATTGGTTAAACGTTGAGGGATTGAGGACCATCCTGGAAGAGAAGAGATTGTCCACGGATGGTGTGGTGTGTGCAGATACCCTCTTGTGTGGGACACACTCCGGTTCCACATGTTTGAAATATTCACCAGGCCCCATGGCCAATATATTCCCATATGGTTCAGAGAGTTCTACACTGCGTATAGTGACTTACTACCCCAGGGTAAGAACAAGGATAGTGCCTTCAGACTGGTGGAGTCCATGATAGTACGGGGGAGGACAGTGAGATGCAACAGTGATGATATCAATGATGCACTTGACAGGGCTACAGGTTTTGGAGCATGAATACCATAGCATGACCACGACACATACTCTAGATGATCTTAAGGCTAGCTAGCTCTCTTCATTTTTGACATCACCCCGAGGTGGATTGATGTCGGAGCCCCCATTGAGAGAAAGACGTGAATATAGTAGCTCGGTATTGGTTCAGGTTCATCAAAAACTCTATCACGCCATCGCAGAATGAGTCCATCCTCCGCCACCCAAAGGAAGCCTGCCTCAGATTGATCGTAGCTAGGAAGAGGTTGAACTTGGTGCTGATTATAGAGAAGGAGATAGCCATAAGGGCTAAACAGCGCCAGACATCCCTTCCATTTACAATACTTATAACTTAGTTTTGTTGGTGGGCTGGAGTTCCTATTGATGAGAAGAGGGATGTTGAGGTTACACCCACTTCCTTTACCGACATTTGGCATATAGAGGCCAAGTTCACACGGGATAAGGCGGATAGAAAGAGAGAAGCTTCAGTAGATACATCCCCGGAAGTTGATGTTGAGTCTATACTTCCAGAGCCATCTTTGCCTACTCCTGCCTCCGAGCCTTCATGTACATCTACTTGTACTCTTTCCCAGGCTCCATGTTCTTTTACTGACTCTCAACCTCCTAGAGATACTTCAGGTACTACTACCTCAAGGACTTCGATCACTCAGGCCATGCTCCTCAAGATAGGGTACCTAGCCCATTCTGTCGATGTGCAGGCTTCCCGACTAGAGACCGAGGTACCCTGGATGATTGAGAGAGCCATTTCCGCTGCACTGACACCCCTCCAGACTTCCATTGATTCTCTCACAGCGAGAGTTAAGATTTATGAGAAAGGAGAGGGGGTTACTACTGAGGTCACGGCTTTGAAAGCCGATGTGTCAGAGCTACAGAAGGATGTGGACCATATGAAGTCCATAGACTTCACCTCACTCTTTAAGGCAGCCGAGGGTACAGATGTCCCAGCCCATTCTGATATACCTCTGGCTACCACTAGAGATGATACTATGTAAGATGTGGCTTCTGAGTAAGAGTCTGAGACAGATGAGGAGCAACTAGATGTTGAGGAGGCGACCATTTATAAGGATCTGCCTGATTTGGAGGAGACGATTGTACAATCAGTTATTCAGACAGCATTGACAGATACCTCTAGGGTAGGCTCTAGTGGAACTAGTGTTGATGTTGCACTGGGCACTAATGCCCTACCCCAGACTGAGACCCCGGGCACTGATGCCGAGACAAATGGAGTGACTGCGATGCAAACTTCATCCAGGCTTAGCCTGGCAGGATGACATTTTTACCTCCCTCTCTATTATTTTTATTGATTATCTTTGTGTTAGTTGCATTTGAGGACAACTATTTTTCTTTTATGGGTGGGGTGAAGTATTTCCATACCTACCTCTTGTGATTACATTTTGTGTGTATATATTGGGTTTGTGATCTATATTTGTGTTTTGATCTTAATCTTGTGGATGTTTTAGCTTGTGGCTCCTTGTTTTGAATGGAAATGGTTTTTGACCTATTTTGGAAATATGTGTCACCTCTATTGTGTGTGATTGTGGTTGTTGTTATGCAAATTTGAGTATCGATTATGATCAATACCAATGACTTGAATTGTGCTCGTAATTGAACAAAATAAATGTGTGTCTACAATGAGGCCAAATGAAGTTGCATAGACAATGTGTGAACTTTCAGCATCTCATTGTGACTAGCCGGTTATCGAATGAGTTTCTTGTGATGAACATTGCACACTAGCTAGAAAGTGTGGAGTCTTCTTTGATATTGGTGTCAAGGCCTTGTGTGATGAGCTTACCTTGACCATTGTGTGTGATGACACCTAGAATTTGCCCCGTTGGTCCAGTTGACTAAGTGATGCAAACACTTGAAATGATCTTAGGCAACCATTTTAAAGAGTGAAACAATTTGACAATATACCTCTTTTGTGGCCATCCTTGTGAGATGTGTGAACCTTCCTTGAACCCTCTTGAGCCTTATCCCTTTCTTGGAAGAAACTTGAACAATTGTGACCCCTCTATATCCATTCACCCCTAACTCTCATGAAGTGTGGTTTGTTTGAATAGCCATCTTAGGCCAAAAGCCTAAGTTGGGGTGTGGTGAAAAGAGAAGGTAAATCAAGAAGTGTGAAAAATATGGAACCCCTCTATGTAAAAAAAATAAAATAAGATAAGCAAAAGAAAAAGAATGAAAAAGTTGTGAAATAAAATAGTGGAAGTTGCAAAAGAAACTGTGTATCCAGTAGTCCATTTGAAGTTGAATAATCAGGTGAATTATGAGCATGATCAGAATGTTGAAGAAAATGAAGAAAGTGATGTTGAGACCACATTTCATGAGGGTAGCAGCCACTGAGCCTAAATGACCATACCTTTACACTCAGCCCCTTACAAGCCTTGAAAAGACCTTTGTGATCTTGAGTGAGCTGAAACAAATGTTGATTGGAAAATAAGGGCAAACGTATGGGTGAAATCATGCATATGTTCATCTTTTTGTGTGTGAGAGTCGTATGTGATTCTGGAACTATAAATTGTTGAAGAACTTTGTGTGAATAGGGAATCATCTTTGTTGTAAGGGCATTTGAGTACCTTTGTTGAGATTGAACTTGCATTTGAAGCAAGTATTGTGAACTTGAGCATCTTTGATAATTGTGAGTCACAGTTTGAATGTTTGAGTGCATAATTGATCATTGCATGAGTAAGTTGAACCTTATTGTTTGCATTCATGTTGAGTCTTATGCAACACTACTTGACACATCCTTTTTGAAATACTGAACTTGAGTTTTACTTTAGGACAAGCAAAAGTTTAAGTTGGGGGTGTTGATTAGTCAGAGATTTGGACTCATTTAGGGGTTTGTTTATATAAATTTAGTGTCTTCAAATGCTTAATTTGTGCCATAAAATAATGTCAAATGCTTGATTTTCAGGTATATAGATTGAGGAACAAAGCAAAGACACTAACAAGCAAAAAGGAACAAAACAAACTAAAGAATTGAAGAAAGACAAGCCTGGTGATCGCCAAGAGCACTTGGTGAATCACCGAGTGGCAAGCCTGTCGGCCTAAAGTTCCAGTGTGCCAGCCTTGAGGGAAGAAACCAAGTCGGCAACAAAAAAGAGCAGTTGGCGAATCGCTGAGTAGTTTCGTGAAACAAAAAGAGATCGTCCAAAGTTACAGACCTTGAAGATGCTTAATGCCAAGGCTAAAGGCGATGGAGGAGATCGATTGGTGGCTCGCCGAGTGGTTCGGCGAGCCTGACTTAGTTCACCAAGTTGCCATTCGTGGCTTAATTTTTGCGACTATAAATTAGATTTTGAACATTTAGTTGAGGATCTATTCTTTATTTGGTCGAATTCAGAACACTTTTTTGTAGTTTTTCATAGTTTTGAAGAATTTTAGAGATTCAATTCGGAGATTTTAGAAGTGGGTTTTGAAGAGTTGACAAATTGAAGCATTGTAAAGAATAAATCACTCTTACCCAGTGGATGGATAATCGATTCCGTACTTGTTTTTACCTTTTTAGGATGTTTGGACAAACCCCCAATTCTTGGGGTGTGATCATGTGATTATGAGTTGAATTAGTTTATGGGTATTGTGAATTACTACTTCAAATACTATTTTGAAATGAGTTTAATCATTAGTTGTGGTTTAATTTATGAATTGTAGTTGCAAATGCAGTTCTATCTTTGTGTTCTTGGCTTGCTTGAGAGAGGTTTTAGGACTAAGATTATTGATTAATAATTTGTAGGTAATGGGTTGAGCTGGATTTAGCTCCAGAGACTGAATCCTAAACCCAATACCACATATCTAGCTGGAGAGAGTGGATGAATTAAGGTGTGGGTTGTTCTTCATTGTTATGCTTGTTGATGTTTGAAATAAATCACCAGATTTGGGGTAGTTGTTCGAGAGAAAACTATCTCCCTTATAGTCTAGCCTACACACTAATCTTTAGTTGTTTACTAGTAGTTTCAATAACCCATATATATGTATATTTGCCTATATTCGATCACATCCCGCGAATCCTTCTCCCTATTATTAGTTCGAAGTGTTTGTGACTGTTTATAGTTGATAATCCAAACCAAAACCCCCATCAGACATTCATTTCTCCCGTTTATTTGATAAATGTCTTTTTTTTATAATTTTTATTCCTATGGCTAATTAGACCACATTTGCACTTCCTAATTGAATTTAAAACACATACCGCTCCCTGTGGGATTTGACCCCAAATCAATTTTTTATAAATTTTATTCCTATGGCTAATTAAGCCCCGTAAAATGTGTACCAAAGAAAGGAGGCATCACGGTGGTTCAAAATTAATGAGAAACGGGAACTCGTCCCTATGAGGCTAGTGAACGGTTGGAGAGTATGCATGGACTACCGAAAGTTAAATTCATGGACCAAGAAAGATCATTTTTCAATACCATTTATGGACCAAATGTTTGATAGGCTTGCGTGGAGGGGATTGTACTGCTTTTTGGATGTCTATTCCGGATACAACCAGATTTTCATTGCACCGGAAGATTAAGAGAAAACCACTTTAGCATGTCCCTATGGGATATTTTCTTTCAAAAGGATGCCTTTTTAATTGTGCAATGCTCCGGCAACATTCTAACAATGTATGCTTTCTATTTTCGGAGATATGGTGGAAGACTCAATGGAGCTATTCATGGTTGATTTTTCAATCGTTGGTGATTCATTTGAAGCATGTCTTGAACACCTTGAGCAGGTACTACAAAGGTGCGTGGAAACCAACCTAGTTCTATATTGCGAGAAGTGACATTTCATGGAAAAGGAGGGAATTGTTTGGGGTATAAAATTTTAGGAGAAGGAATGCAAGTGGATCAAGCAAAACTCAAAGTCATTGCCAAGCTCCCATCTCGTATTTCGGTAAAGGTGTCCGAAGGTTTCTAGGCTATGCGGGTTTCTACAGGTGGTTTATCAAAGATTTTTCCAAAATAGCTCACCTTCTTTGCAAATTGCTAGAAAAGGAGTCTACCTTTCATTTTGATGACGCTTCCCTCAAAGCATTCTTGTGCTTTAAAAAAATGGTATCAGCCCCGATCATTATTGCCCCGGATTAGAGTATCCCGTTTGAACTCATGTGTGATGCTAGTGGTGTTGCTTTGGGGCTGTTCTTGGTCAAAGAAAAGATAATTTATTCCATCCAGTTTATTATTCAAATAAGACATTGAATGTGGCTCAAAAGAATTATACGGTCACGGAGCAAGAACTACTAGCAGTGGCGTATGCATTTGAAAAATTTAGAGCATATTTGTTGGGAACTAAAGTGGTGGTGCACACATATCATGCTGCCATTGGATATTTGATGGCTAAGAAAGATGCAAAACCAAGACTGATTTGATGGGTGTTGTTGTTACAAGAATTTGATTTTTGAGGTAAAGGATCGAAAGGGGTGCGAGAACCAAGTGGCAAATCATTTGTCTCGGTTAGAAACCAACCTTGTTGACTCCAATGAGAGGGACATTGTGGCAAATTTCCTGATGAAACATTGATGAGGGTGACCCAAGGCAACTTACCTTGGTATGCTGACTTCGCTAACTATGTAGTGTGGTGAATAATACCCAAGGGTCTGAACTTCTACCAACAAAAGAGGTTCTTGTTTGATGTAAAGAGTTACTTCTGGGACGAACCATATCTATTTAGAGAATGCACAGATCATATGATTGGTAGATGCGTTCTGGAAGAGGATGTCAATGCAATTCTCAATGCATGCCACATTTCACCTGTTGATAGTCATCATAACAGGGTGCGCACAGCCGCAAAAGTGTTGGAAAGTGGCTACTATTGGCCATCACTATACCAATGTGCTCACAGTTTCGTTAAACAGGGCATACAATGCCAAAAACAAGGAGGAGTATCAAGAAAGCATGAGTTTCCTCTTAACCCCATCATCGAGGTCAAACTATTTGATGTGTGGGGAATCAACTTCATGGGACCGTTTGTGAGATCTTTTGGAAACAAGTATATATTGGTAGCGGTCCATTACGTCTCCAAGTGGGTAAAGGCTGTAGCTTTGCCTAATAATGAAGGAAGGAGTGTAGTGCAGGCAAATATGAAGTCAAGCATAAAGTTGCAACGCCCTATCATCCGCAGACAAGTGGCCAAGTTAAAGTGTCAAATTGAGAAATAAAAGGTATCGTGGCAAAAACAGTTAATGCAAATCTGACCGACTGGTCTCGGAAGTTGGATAATGCCCTTTGGGCATACCGCATTACTTTTAAGATACCAATCGACATGTCTCCATACCAACTCATATTTGTAAATCTCGTGTCACCTACCAATCAAGCTTGAGCACAAAGCACTATGGGCATTGAGGGGATGCTTCAAAAGGGAGAGTTAGTCAACTCCATGTATTGGAGGAGTTCCGATTAAGGGAATATGAAAGTTCAGCTCTTTATAAAGAGAAAATGAAGAAGTGGCATGACACTAAAATCCTTCAACGAGAGTTTTGAGTAGGTGATTTTGTGTTGCTTTATAATTCTCGTTTAATACTTTTTTTGGGTTTAAATCAAATCGAAGTATCCTGGCCCATTCAAGGTAACTCGAGTGTTCACAAATGGGGCAATTGAAGTTGAGGGTAAAGAAGGTCCAACATTTCAAGTAAATTGACAGCGTCTAAAACTCTATTTTGGAGAGTGTCAAGAAATATCGGTGATTGAAGTGGTGTATTTGGAAGATGTGTGAGAGCATTTCCACGTCATGCCATGATGTTAAATAAGGCATTTCTTGGGAGGCAACCCATGTTTTAGTTGTTTTAAATAACATTTGTTGAATGTACAGGAATTAGTGAGTGGGCGATGAATGGGACTCTTTCGGCGGTTCGCCGACTGGTTCAATGAACCCGTTTTAGTCTATCTTTTTTATCCAGCCGAAGAAGCCAATGTTCTAGAAATTTCGTGGAGCTAACAGACTATTCGACAGTTCGTCCAATGGTTTGGTGGGCCTATTATCGTTCGCCCTTTGATCCGAACTAGATGTCCATCATTCAGGATATTTCGGCGAGTTGGCTTCTTATCGACGGATCACCGAATAGTTCGGTGGCCTCAGGCAGTTCTCAATCGATGAGACATGAAGTGAAGAGTTTCTCTTGCCATACTATTTCAATATTATTGTTATACTATGCATTTGAAGACAATTGCTAGTTTAGTTTGGCCGGGTGAGGTATATGCATACCTATCTCTTTTGGGCTGTTTTTATGGATAATGTTTGATTTTTTTGGTGATTATTGTGTTTGATCCATTGTTTTAATGTGAATGTGCTGGTGTTGACCAAAATAAAAGAAAAATTTACCTCTTGATGTTTGTAAATGTGGTTGTTCTCTTGCAAATTTGAGTGTTTGTTGTCGTCAATACTGATGACTTGAATAGTGCTCTTGATTGAACGATATGTGTGTGCGATTCCAATGAGGCAAATTTGAGTTGCATAACTCATATGTGAACTCTTAGCATCTCATTTTGACTAGCCGGTTATTGAAATGTATCTTGTGATGATCGTTGCACACTAGCTTAAATTGTAAAGTCCTGTTTGATGATTGTGTTGAATGTCGTGTTTGGTGAGGTTGCCTTAAAATGTGTGCTTGATAATACATAGAACATGCCCCGTTTGTCCAATCAACTAATGTCAGCGAATAGAGATGATCTTAGGCACAATTTATGTAGAGTGAACCGAAATTGCCATTATACCTCTTTGTGACCACCTTGTGAGAGTGTGAACCTTGTTTGGCACCGTTTGAGCCTATCCTTTTCTTTGGATGAAACTTGAACTCATTTGACCTCTTTCTTTCCCACCTAAAGTCTTCATGGAGCATTGGTTATTTTTTAATAGCCAACTTAGGCCAAAGTTGGGGGTGTGGTGAAAAAAGAGCAAAGTCAAGAAGTTTGAGATGTTCTCTCTTTGAAGGGTCATGTTGAAAAAGATGGAACCCATACATGTTATAAAAAGAGCAAAGTGAAAGAAGAAATAGATCAAAAAATAAAAGAATTGTTGAAATAAAGTTTTTACAATAGACAAAAAATGAGGTATCCAATGAGTCATGCTTAAAAGAGTATATGGTGGATTGTGAAAATCAAAAAGAGTGAAAGAGAAGGACAAAAAGTGAAAACCAGGCCATGCTTCATGAAGATAGAAGTCACTAAGCCAAAATGATCTTACCTTTACTATCAACCCTGTTACATACCTTGAAAGTCCTTTGTGATATTGATTGAGCTTATGATCATGTTGATTAGAAAATACAGGCAAGCCGATGGAAAAAAAACCAAGCATGTGTTTATCTTCGAGAGATTGAGAGTTGCTTTTGATTTTGAAATTCTCAAATTTTGATGAACTTTGAGTGAGCATGAATTCATTTTTTATGTGAGGGCATTCAAATACTCTTGTTGAGCTTGAATTTGCACTTGAAAATAGCATTGTGAACTTGAACTCTATTTGATCATGGCTAGTCACAGTTTGAAACTTGTAGTGCACAATTGAACAATCCATAGATAGGTTGACATGTCCATTCATGTTGAGTGTTGATTAACTCTATTTGTATACATCTTGGTTGAGCTGATTGATCTTGTGTTTTACTTGAGGGCAAGGAAAAGTTTAAGTTGGGGGTGTTGACAAATCGGGGATTTCAACTCATTTAGGGCTTAATATTCATAGTTTTAGTGTCCTCAATGCCTACTTTTTGCTCTAAACTGATGTTAAATACTAATTTGCAACAATGAAGGCAAAAGAGCAAGGCAAGGACATTACCAAGAAAAAGGGAGTGGAAAAGCTGAAAAAGTTGAAGAAATGCAAAGCTGATGATTGCCAAGATCACTCGATGAACCGCCGAATAGCTCTTCAGCTCGCCGAAGGTTCCAGAATGTCATCCCAGGGAAAATCCAACTCAGCGATGGGAAGGACAAATCGGTGTTTCTCCGACTGGACCGGCGATGGACACTTAGCTTGCCCAAAATTATAGAATGAATAGTAAAAATGCAAACAAAAAAGGCGAGGTGAAGGAATATTTGGCGCATCGCCGAATAGATCAACGAGCCCCACCGGGATAACATAAAGTTAGAGCAAGGAAATGCTGAAAATACTAGCCAGGCAGGCAATGGAAAGCATATTCGGCGCATCGTCGACCTGGTCAGCGACACACGATTTACTCCGCCGATCTGTCCTCGAGCTGAATATCTAGAAAAGTATAAATACTAAGAGATGAAAAAGGGAGATTCCAATTCCAAAAAGTTCCTACACATTCTAACTCTAGGTTTTTTTCCATCCAAACACTGGTTTTAGTTGTTTTCGAGTAGAATTTTGAATTTCATTTTGATTTGAAGTTTATTTCAAGCATTGTGAAAACGCAAATTGTGTTTCCCAGTTGATGGAGAATATAGTGGGTAATAATTTCTTGCTTTTTATGATGTGTGGCTAAAACCCCCATTCTTAGGGATGTGATCATGTGATTAAATAGTCTGACTAGCTTATGGGTGTTAGTATTTACTGATTTAATTATTGATTTGAAGTGAGTTTGTTTGATAGTTGTGTTGTAATTCATGAATTGTAGTGACAAATGCGATTCTAACTTAGTATTCTTGGTTTTCTTAAGAAAGAGGTTTTAGAATTAAGACTATCAATTGATGATTGTAGTGATTGAGTTATTGTTGATTTAGCTTGAGAAAGTGAATGTGAATTCGATCCTACCAATCTAGCTCGAGAGAGTAGATTAATTAAGGTTTTGGGATGTTCAGTCCTCGCCTGAATCATGGTAGTTTATCGAGAGATGGCTATTACATCTAAAGCCTAGCCTACCCACAAGATTCAACGTGTTTTAGTAAATTATTATCACCTATATGGCGAAATTAGCATTTGACCGATCACATCCCCGATAATCCTTCTCTACTTGATTGCTCCCCTATTTTCATAGTGATTAATTCTCACTCTAATCCCCCCTATTTGACACTAGTTGTCAACCCATGAAATTTACTTTAACTTGTTTCCATAACGTTTACTTCTACAAATGACGAGAACACACCTTTTTACTTCGTAATTGAATTCCATTACTTATGGATCCATGTGGCATCGACCCCAACTCTGCATTAGGTTTATACTTTATTACGACCGCCTACACTTAGAATTGGATGAAGTGTAGTTGAGCTTTATCATGATTTTGACTCATTTAGGGTTTAATACTCAAGAAATTAGTGTCCTTAATGCCTAATTTATGCTCATAACTGTTGTCAGAATGTTAATATGCATCAATGAAGGCAAAAGAGCAAGGCAAGGACACTACGAGGCAAATATGAGCAGAAAAGCTGAAAAAGTTGAAGGAAAGCAAAGTTGGTACTCGCCAAAGCCACTCATCGAGTCACTGAGTGGACCTTCAACTCACCTAAAGTTCCAGCAGGCCAGCCCATGGACAAGACCAACTTGGTGAGCAGATTAGCATTTCAGTGACGTGCCGAAGAGATCGGCGATATAGGTCTCAATCTTTATATTACTTCAGTTTTCTCAGAGGATCGTTAGTAAAAATATATTGTTCGAGTTGGGCTAAGTTTGGTTTCATGGTTAGGTGGGCAGTGTTCTGATGGTGTTGGTAATTGTTGGTAGGGTTCAGGATGGGAATAATATTTGTGATGGTTAGGTGGTGTTGGGTTTAGAGTTTGTAGCGGATAATCTTACTTCTGAGCTAGTTGGCATCTTCTCTTG
Organism: Solanum acaule; assembly: GCA_036250505.1. NCBI lineage: Eukaryota > Viridiplantae > Streptophyta > Magnoliopsida > Solanales > Solanaceae > Solanum > Solanum acaule. The sequence goes on along the minus strand of JAJOOR010008935.1, from coordinate 15,674 downwards.
TCCTTTGGTAGCTTCGTTCTGTGGTATCTGTGTAGTATTGGTTCATCTCAGATTTGTCTGTTGCGTTCAGTGGCAAAGGAAAGAGTTGGTTCTTACTTTAAGTTTTAGGGTGATGTAGTGAATTCATGGATTTCCTATAAGCCTAAGTTTTGAGTTGGCGTTGCTTGAACCGAGAGGGTATCTAAAGGCCTGGTAGATCTTGGGGGCCATATATCCTTATCTTTGGAGCCTCTAGGTTCCTTCGTTTCCTTGACTTTCGCAGACTAAAGTCCTTTTTAGTGGTATTTATTTTAATAACCCTTGGGAGTTCATTTTGTGGTTTGACATGTTATTACCATTTTGCCCCTTCCCATAGCTTCCTTCTAGCTTTGGTGTGATGCTGGTTTGGGTGGTATGCTTCCCAAGGTGTTTGGTTAGGTTTGGTGCGCCGTTTTGAGTTTGGAGGCTTTAAGCTAGAAATAGTTGACTTTAGTCAACATCTGGTGATCCTGATGTCGGACTGGAATTTTGTAATTCCATCACCTCTGGAAGGGTTATTTTAGTCTAGTGTGATGCTTGATTTAGGTTATGTGGCTTCCCTTTGGAGGTGGTGCGATTAGGCATTTTAGCTTTAGAGTTTTCCCTAAAGTTTGACTTTGATTAAATTTCTTGGTAAGCTTTAGAGTTTTCCCTAAAGTTTGACTTTCATTAAATTTCTTGGTAAACGTGCTAGAAATCAAATTATATCAACGGTTAGCTCTGGAATGGCCTTTGGTTCAGTTCCTGAGGCTATCTAGTTGAGTTTCTATCCTTTGGCATTTTGTTTGTGGTTCTTTGAAAAGTATTGACTTTGGTCAATATTTTGATGAAACAACCTCAAATGGTTGTTTCGTTGAGTTCGTAATGTTGTTTACAAGTGGTTTGAACTTTTGGTTTGCGTCATTTGGATTCCGAATGAATTCTGAGGGCTTATTTGATGTTTTGGACTGTTAGCCCATTTTCTGAAAACTTGGTGTCTGGTGTGACAACTTAAGCGAACTCTTGATTGCTTAAGCGAAGTCCTCTTAAGCGACCAACAGTCCGATTAAGCGAAGGGAACCTGAGGAGCGGGGGTCACATAAGTTGCCATCCTTTGGCTTTTGTGAAGGCCGCTTAAGTGGCCAAGTGGCAGCTTAAACGCAGGGAGCCTTTTAGGAAGGCTCTGATTTTGCGAACATTTGTCCGCTTAAACGAAGTCTTCTTTTTGCGAACAAATGTTGGCTTTTGCGATAATCGCTGGGGTAAAATCCCATTCTTTTCTCTTTATTCAAGCATTGATATCTTGTGCTATAAAGCTCCATTTTTTGTGATTCAAGTTGCGTTTTGTTTGTAATTTTTATGGCTATGTGTGGGACTGTTTGAGGGAGTGTGAAGATCATTGATCTAAGGTATTTTATTCTTCAAAGAAGGCTGACCAACCCTATTTCTTATTATTTCATGGTTTTTAATTGCATGGGTTGTTTTCTCCCTTTCCAGGCATCAAATTGTGTCAAATTTTCAAGCACAGACTCGTAATGGAGTTTAGGACCTTCTAATAGAGTCAATTTTGGGATTCTCGGTGTGGGTTCTATCTTCACATTTACTCAATTTTTGGGCCATCTCCAATTATGGTGATTTTGGTGTATAAATGTTTGTGTGGGTGTTGTGATCAATAATTTTCTGGCGTGGCGGTGATCAGAGGTGATTTGAAGAGGAGTGATGTAGTTCAATGGTTTCGGAGCGTACGTGTTCAGCTTCGAGGTAGGATACGGTCTACTTGTTCTTTGATTGAGCTTTCTTAGATGATGTTTATCATTTATTGCATGTGATTTGGGACTGTTTGTAGTAGGTTTAGGTTTATCTATCATAGCTTTATCTTTTCAATCAGCTTGAGCCTTAGGCTAGTTAGAATTGTGAAATCCTTAGTTTAGGTTGGGGATTCTTTGCTTATGCCTTAGTTTAGTACTTTAAATCTCCTTAGAGTTTTTACTCGTTACCTTGTGGGTAGTCGGTGTGATTAGTACCTTTAAGTGAGTTCTGGTTTTATCCTTATATTTTATAATTTTTAATGGGAGTGGTTCTCAAGTTGGGTTTCCTCTGTTAGTATGGGGACCATGAGGTCGTGCGTCTTGTGGGGTTTCGCTCTGGTTAGACTTGTACATGTGATAAAGTTCCTATACCTTGGTTTAGTTTTGGATTCCATTCCATGCTTCTGTTTCTCATAAGATGGGGTTAGTGGTGCTTATGCCACTTTTGGTGGTATCTTTTGGTAGAAGGGGTGTTCCTTTTATACTCCTTCACTTTGTTGACTCGTGGTGATCCTTTTCTATGTTTTTTAGACTCGTTTCCTTCTCTTTTTATCTCTACTGAGTTGGTTGAGGTATTTTTGGCCCGAGGACAAGAAAGATCCCAGGTTAGTTCCTATACTTTAGTAGTGAGAGCTAGTTCCTATACTTTAGTAGTGAGAGCTTCTTATCCTATTTGTGCTTGTGAGTGTGTTCTTTGGATGCTGGTACGGCATACATTGCATTGAAATCCTCATGCTCACATGACTAGTAGTACGACCCAGTGTATGCATTGGTTCTCAGCATACTTTGGAGAAATGATTGTTTTTCCCAATTACTTTTAAAACTGATCTTTTATGGGGGTCGTACTACTTTTATTATTTTACAAATGGACTTGAGGTTTAGAGGCATCTTGGATGTGCTCATTTTAACTTTACCGGTCAAAGAGTTATTGACCCTTTCTGTACTATTATGTTGATTATATCCAGTCACACTGATGGAGCAAAAAGTCCTTGATCAGGACTAGGGAGGTATATGGGGACACTCACGAGTCCCCCATGGATTCCTCTATTCATGTGACCCACCGAATAGGAATTAGGAGGTGCGCATGGGTCCTACGTACCTTACTGTCTGGGACTGAGGGGTAGGTGTATATATCTTGGCACTATTGGTACTACTTATTTTAATTGAATAACTCGTATTCATTATGGCCTATCACCAGTATAATTTATTGTTGTTTGTGCCTGCTTGTCATATGGGGGCCTTACGGGTTTAGTTTGTTATTCTGTACCTTCTGGGCTCATAGGGGATTGGTAAGGTTATTGTTAAACTATTTTCTTACTTGTGGTAGTATGAAGGGTGGATCTTTGGTTGAAGGTAGATACTGCCCTTGTTCCCCTTGTTTGATGCTTTAGTGCATGTTTGGTTTGGGATAGTCTTCTTGGATTTTACTTGACATATGTGATTCTTTCTGTTAGTATAACTTTGGGTTAATTGTCTCCTTTAGCAGAGCTTTGTCATGTTTAGGTTGATGGGCTAGCACATCCAGATTCGTCCCTTACTTCCTTCATCTGCTTCATTTACTCTCTGTTCTTTACTTCGGGTTTTTTCTTATGTTGATAATATTCCTATTGTTCCTTAAGTTATCTGTGATATATGATCACTTCTTACTGAGAACCACTTGTTGGTACACATACTACATTAATGCACCCTGCAGATCGTGGTAAAACTTCTCACTGCTGATCTGGTCTCAGGCGGAGCAACTCTTGGATTCGGAGATCTGGGTGAGCTCCTGGCATTCGGAGTTGCCTCACACTCCCTCTGTGTTAAACTAGGACTAGTTTTTATTTTGGTTCCAAAGACAGTTCTATATTATTGTATTTTCATTGTACTTTTATTGTAACTAGTTGCTCAAATATTGGCTGATGCCAGGTCTTGGGTTGGTTTTTGTATTGATTTGATTCTCTCGTTTCCTTTTTCTTCTTGTCATTATTGTTTTTCTTCCGCAATTCTTTTCATCCGTGTAATAGCCCGATGCTTCTAATTCCGGGCTATGGGTTAGGCTTACCTACTGGTGGGATTTAGTATGTGTCATCACAACTTGAATTTTTGGGTCGGGACAGATATTATGTTTGGTATACTCAATAAGATGAAATTTCTATTTTAAATTATTTCTACTAGTAGAATAATTTTGATATTTTTTTGCTACAATTGACTCAATTGAAAAAGTTTTCAATCTACAATCCATATGAATTCACTTAAGATATAATCGTTTGTGGTGTTATGTAACGCACAATAATTTATATATGTCTATTCGTGTCTTACAAATTACTACAAAAATTATTATATTGCTAATTGAAAAAATCTAGTTATCAAATTATAATTAACTTCACATATTTTTATAATTTATGCGAATAAAATATATAAGAAAAAACATTAAATAAAATAAGATCACCTTTTTCAAAATTTTATTTGAACTATTATCCGACAACAAATTTATAACAATCGAAGAGTGTAAAAAATTATACAAAATAAAACAAGACAAGTGAGGAAATTTTAAGAGATATACCATGGTGGAATCAAAACCAATTGGAGATTGATAAAAATTTCAGTACTAGATTAGAATCTCGTAAGCCGTTATGAAGCGATAGAAGCTTTTACTTTTTTTGGGAATTCAAGAAATCCTAGAAAATTACTTTTTGTTGAAGAAAATTAGCTTGACACTTAAACTAGGCAATGTAAATAAGGGAAAATTTATAGTTTATTTATATATATGATTGGTTGGTCAAATTTATTTTTTATCTAGTAACCATAAGTGTTTTTCACTTAAAAGAAAATATCTCTTTCATCTGACTATCCACCATTGAGGCTGATATCTTGAAGCAATCTAAAAAAGTTTTGTTCAGAAAAAAGATAATTATAAAAAAAGAAGACGTAAATAAATCTTTAATTGACAACCAAAATTAAAAAAAAATTATATTTAATAAAAACTTTATTCCACTTTTTTATTTTACCAGTCAGTAACAAAGTCTTGTAAGAAATTATAACTCATAGTTGAAATTTTATCTAATTTATAATGGAGAAGGGACTAAATTACCCCGTAACTCATTGAATAGGTATAAAATTATCCCCCTTCTACCTTTCGGCCCCCAAATATCCTGACGTCAATCTTTTGGCTAAAAAATGTATAATACTAACGCCCCACACTTAAAAGGTGGATTGGAGGACAATATAGTACCAAATCCCTAGTTTAAGAGTATTTTAGGCCCTTATCCGTTAAAATAATTTGAAATTACTTAATATATGACCTCATATGATTAACCTAGTTTTGGGTTCCATAGTAAAAGCACCCCCTCCTTTTACTTCCTCTCTCTTGTACTTTTTCTTCTTCTTGAATGTTGTCCATCATGTTAAATTTTATTTTTTTAAACTTACTACAAAACAATAGGAAAAAAAAAGGAGGATAATAACAAGGACATTCATGTAGAAATAATTTGTTCAATAGAAGATAATTTAATAGCTTTTTTTCTTTTATATGTACCGAAAATTCAAAATAAATGAATAAAAATAATCTTTTCTCCTCTCCTCACCCAACCCCATCATGGTAATAATATAAATTAAAAGAATATGAACATGTAAGTTTACTTCATGTTTGAGTCTCTAATATCCCAATTAAGAAAAAGAGATAAAAATAAAAATGAATGAGGGAACGAACAAGAGAATTGAATAATTATAGAAAATTTTGTATTAATAAAAACAAATATTTTATATGAACATTCATATGTGCATTTTAGATGGATCCCAAGTTATGAGTTCAGCTATAATAAATTGGGCATTGATTTAAAATAGGCTAATGGAAAGATATCATGAAATAAATAATATTTCATGAATATTATAGTCAAGTGTATTGTATCAAAATATGAATTATATGTGGTTGGGAAAAAGGTCTGAAATATATCCGAACTTTGACCGAAATTGCTGTTACAATATCAAACTTTATAGAGAACCATTTACCCCCCTGCATTATTTAATAGTGTATTTTAAAGGTATATATGTGCCCACGTGGACATCATAAATATTGAATAATTATTAATAGTAGTGTGTCTACGTGGGCAAATATATACCTTTAAAATACACTATTAAATAGTGCAAGGGTGTAAAAGGTCCTCCAGAAAGTTTGGTATCGTAACAACAATTTCGGCCAAAGTTAGAGTATTTTTCAGACCCTTTTCCCTTTTTTATTTATTTGAAAAGGGTTTAAATTTCAACCAATCAAATTAGACAACATACTAAATAAGCATTTAATTATTTAACTTTAGGGGGGCTATTAACAATAAGCTCAAATATGAGCCGAAGGGTTAATATCGAGGATATTTATGAACCAAAAGGTTGACGTGAGGGGTATTTGGGGGCCGAAAGGTGAATGAAGGGTAATTTTGTACCGATTCGAATAGTTGACGGTGTTTTAGGCCCTTTTCCAAATTTATAATACATTTATTTGCACTTAAAAGGCAATGTCCCTTTGATATGGCTATCCACCACTAAGGCTAATATCTTAAAGAAATTAGATATTTTTCTATTTTTGAAAACAAGATAATGTTTTTTAATAGAACAAAGAATTAAATGACTCTTTCATTGATAATCGAAAATAAAAAAACTATATTTATTTAAAATATTATTAGACTTTTATATTTTACCAGAATAGTCAATAATGAAGTCTTATAAGAAATTATAACTCATACTTGCAATTTTATCTAATTAAAAATACATATATTTAGGGTAATTATAAATTGTGATTGTTCACCTATGTTTATTCTACATAGTTGGCGTGAGGGTATATGTGCACCATTTATTAAGCATAAGGGCATATATATACATGCACATATTTTTTTACGAGGTATATAATTCTCAATATCGCAAAATTAAGGAATATATTTGTTCCTTATCGACGCAAGCTCATATACTAATTAAGAGAAAGACAAATCTTAAACCCATGGAGAAATATAATGCGATTGAGGAAGGCCCTCTATATACAAAGAATTATAAATCTCTTCCCCATTAAGTATTAACTTATCCTTATCTAATCTTTGTTTTGTTTTTTTCCTTCTATTTTAGCGTAAAAATGTAAGAAGTAAAAAAAGAAACTTTGTCATGTAGAGTTGACATGCCCCTCCTTATAAAAGTGGCTCATATTTACCCCTACTGTTATAAAAATGACTAACATATGCCCTTTCCCTCTGATGGAAGTGAAAAAATTAATTTTAATTTAATGTTTTAATTATTTTTTAAAAAAAATAATCCATATGAGTATATTCAATTGTAGCACCCCGGAATTTTTTTTTGAGATAAGACTCGAACCATTCTTCATTGTGAGTAAGATTTTACTAAGGAATTTAAATTTTCTTAATGGTTAAGCTCACTAGATGTATCACCTTGAGTTCCAAAAAGAACTAAAGAGAAATTCATCCGAGTCATCCGTAAGTTCTTTTAAGTTTTGGGTCAACTTCAAATGACCATAACTTTTAGCACATAATGAATTAAGTGACCCATGACGTATCTAATAGAAGATCTTTGTGTCCTCTTTCTAACACCGCCGAATTTGCTAAAATCCGAATTCGGATGAAGTAGATAAAATTGTTTGAGTGCAACCTCTCTAGATAGGGCCTTTCCACCCGAACTAAGGAGGGGTATTTTAGTATTTTCCTTACCCCCACTTCGTCTAAGCGTGAATTACACCAAATTTAGGGTATAAAAAGATTAGAATCAGTTTCATTCATCCCAAAAATGTTTAATTAGGACTTTAGAGAGAAGATTCAAGAAGAGAAAAAGTCGTTCATCCAAGATTTCGACAAGAACCTAGTACTTTAAGGTATGTAAGTCCTCATATTATTGATTTCATTCACCCACATGCTAATCATATGATTTTTATCTATAATTTGGTTCTTGAGGTTGAATGATTTGAGTTCTTGAGGTTTTAGCTTCATTCCTTCTTAATGAAGTGTTGTTGTGTTCTTGAGATGAGGATCTTGTGAATGAGTGATTGTTTTGGTAGGCTTTGATCTAAGTGTGTTTAGTATATGAATCTAAGAGGATTTCGAGGAAATCATTCGAATCTAGATGAGGTAAGGCTGGAAAATTGAAAAAGAAAATTTGTCGGAATGATCTGGGAAGAGGGTGGCGCGGCGTACCCCAGATATGCCAAGGGGGCAGGCGTGGGGAGCCTGCAGTGCGCTAGGGAAGGGGTTCTGAAGTTTAGGGGCTGGCGCCCCACGCCACTTAGTGCGTCAGGGTCGCCAGGTCCCCTACTCTTCCGCCCTTCTTTTCGTTTGAGTTCTATTAAACCATGTCATCGATCACTTCTTGATTTTTACTATCCAAACTACATATAGTCATCGATAAATCCTATATATCATGATCCTTGAATTCATAATTCAAATTCGAGGTAGAGTTGAAAGTAAAGTTTGAGAAAGTCCCTTCAAGTCTTTATGAGGAGTCTTCCACAATTACTTACAATTGTTTCAAGACTCGACTAAGTGAGTATGAGAATGAAGAGAGTGTATTCATGAGCCTACATTATTATTGAGATCCTTGAGTCGAGTCGTTCATGCCCATAAATTTCGCATGAACTCCATAAATTGAGTATCCTTGAGAGGAGTAGTATCTTCAAATTCTAAGTTCCTGAGTATGAAGTTCCTAATCCTTTTTGAAACAATATTTCATAATTGTGGATTACCATATGTTATACATGGAGGTCCTTGAGTTGAGTCGGTCATGCCCATAATTCCGCATGAACACTATGAGTCGATCATTCTTGAGATGAGTTGTACCATTGAGTCCTTGAGTTCTGCAATTGTTGAATTCTGAGTATTTAGTCCTATATATTGTTATTAAAAACCTTTAATTGAGTTGTTCACGTTCATAATTCGGCATGAACCCTATTTTGAGAAGTCTTTTACAATTATTTATAAAAAAAATTAAGACTTGAGTAAATGAGGATGAGGATAGTTGAGTTTCATTTTTCAAAATAAATATATGGGAACTAATTATTCCCAAGATTAAATGTTTTTACATTTAAAATGAGAGGAAACTTCGATTTTCAAATGAGTTCATGAGGAGTTTTGAGCACTATCTCTTTTAAGAGAACCTTTTGAGTAATAATCTCAAAGTTTGAGGATGAGGAAATGTTTTTAAACATATGATCATGAGTTACATTATTGGGAGTAGTATTGATCACCGATATGGGGACGAGTTCAAACAACTCAAAGTCCTCATAAACCATATATTCCAACATGGGTACAGGGTCATACATTTAGATGATTCCTTATTGATTTTTAAGCAAAAATTAGTGGATACACTTATTTGAGGATGTCTTACACTCCGGCAGCGTGGGCGAGACTTTGTATCATCACATAGCTCATAGTGATGGTTGTCGATTAAAGAATCTCCCAAATAAGAGTTATTATTGTATTTTTACCTACAATTGAGTTATTATTGTATCTTTACATACAATTGAGTTATTATCTACTGTTTTAAAAGTTTTTCATATATTGTATCTTTTATTGTTTCTTTATCCTTGAGTATCTTGAGTTGAGTGCTTTTGAGTTGAGTATCTTGAGTCGAGTATCTTCGAATTAAGTATCTTACCTTTGAGTTGAGAATTTTATCCTTGAGTATCTTGAGTTGAGTATGCTATCCAAGAGTGGAGTTTGAGTTGAGTTGAGTGAGTTTGAGGAGAGGTAAGTATGTTTCTTTTCTATCCGTTCAAGTTTATGTTTATGCTTTAGAATTCACCTTACATGCGCGTACATTCCATGTACTAACGTCATTTGGCGTACATCTTTTATGATACAAATACAGGTATTCAAGGCCATCAACAGACACTCCGTTGATACTACTTGCAGTTCTAGTTAGCTTTGGTGAGCCTCCTTGCTTCCGGAGGGTTCCATTTTTATTTTCAGATGTTAGGATGTCATGGGGCTTGTCCTGATAATCCTTTTGTAATAGTAGAGGCTTCATATATAGTTTAAAGGTCGAGTAGTCTATCATTATTTCCTTTGTTGTTATAATGTTTTGAGTCCATGAGGCATTTAACTAATACTTGTTAAATTATTTTCAAACAATTATTGGAGTTGAGTTTAAATTAAGTTTATTTTTAAAGTTATTTTTGCATCATGAGTTTTCATTTCGCTTGAGTAATTCTTCCGCTGAGTAATGAGCCAGGCCAAGGGTTTGCTTGGGAACCGACAATGGTTTTCGAGTGCCAGTTACGTCTAGCTGGGTGTAGGCTCGGGGCGTGACATGAATGCTCCTTAGACATTTTTTTTTACTTTTCTTATTTTAATGAGAAATTTAAATTTATTATTTTGATGGTTAAATTTATTTATGTTTCACTAATTTCTTGTAAAATCTTATAGATGACCCAAAAAAAATTTCAAATACCAAAACTAAATTACAATATAGCCAAAAAAAATACTTTTTAATTATAATATAGCCAAAAAAAGTTGGTTTTTTTTCTTTACATTAAAAAACAAAATAAGAATAAGAAACTCAAATAATGATAATCGATGAAGTCAAAAAATAATTTATGTGTGAAAAATATTATACTTTGAACTTTGCTAAAAGGATCCTATATACCCCTACGGCCCTACATAATTTTTTTAAAAATTTAAAAATCAAAATTATAAATTTAAAACTAATTTTTCACTCTGATAAATGAAGGTCATATGTGAGCTCATTTTATAATGGTAGGGGTATATGTAAGTCGTTTGTATAACAGTAAGGGTATATATGAGCCACTTTTATAACGAGGGGCATATCCTCTCCAAATGGTAAAGTTGAGGGGTATGTTAGGACTTTATTTATAAACAAATTTCAAATCGTAGCTATTTGGATGGTGAGACGGGATGCATATGTGGTGTTCATCTCAACAAAAGGCAAATTAAGTCCGAAATATTTAATTACTCTTTGTATTTGCATAGATTTTATTTGCCAGCACACTAACAAGAAAACAAGTGAAAACAATAAATTTAATCATCAAGGCTATAAATTTAAATTCATCACATGTGAGAAGGATTACATATACCTCTTAACTTAATGAAAAAAATGCAAAATATATTTTTGAACTTTGCGAGAAAGATCAAATATATATATATTTTTAGTTAAATGTGGACCAAGTCCACATCTTTATAAAAATTATAAATCAACACCAATTGGGTCCAAAAGTGGCCCGATTGAAAACAACTAAACAAAGCAAACTAAAGGAAAGAAGAAAACAAACTAACAATGAAGGAAATAAACTCTAATGTCTGAAAAACTTCAGCTTCTCCGCTGTGACGGTCGCCAGAGAATCTTCCCAAAGTGACGACCAGTCCTTCCAAATACTCACCTCCTCTTGATATGAGCTTTGTTTGAAATCGAACCAGGTATGGGTTGCAATCACTTTCACATCAATAAATCTCACTGATGTAATTATTTAAGTACCTTTTAAGACTTCTTCTACCTGGATTTTATCGATCTGAGCTAGATCACAAGTTATGCACAAGTATTTTCGTGACACGTATCAGTCGCCATGGACATTTGAAGACTAGATCTATTGAGATAAGATTTTACCTTTATAATTTGATTACTCATCTTTGATATATGTTTTGTTATTCAGTCCTTGATTATTCTCCTCATCAGGTTGAACCCCAACGAGATTAATTAATATCACTGTTTAAGTCGACTAATCTCCGACCTTGCCTCGCTCAACATTTTCCAGGAGATTAAGGTAATCTTTCACCTTCTAATTTAGTCCTCTCCTAGTTTTCTTTGAACTGATGTCGTGCTTTTTTTAAGCACATTTATAATGTTTGGTTTGAACTTTCCGGATTCTCAATTTAGGAGTCTTTCCTTTGTCTTGTTGCAAAATAACTTTGGCCTATTATGGTAGTTCCTCCATATTTTGATACTGTTGTCTCTCTGTACCTGCAAAATGAGCAAATGATTTAGTTAAAGAATCAATGAGGTCGTTCCCTTCTCTGAGGACATGAACCACCTCCACCCCATGACTCCTTATCAATTTCTGAATGTGTCTGATATCCCAATATATCTGCCATGGAACCTCCAATACTCCATGTATAACTTTCGAAGCCATTAGTGAATCTATCTCAATTATCAAGGGAATGAAATTTCCTTGACTGCAGTACTGTAACCCTTCCTTAATTGCCATGACCTCTACCTCCAAAATTTATGTAGTACTAATTCTTCTAGATTCTACATATTTAAAATCTCTTTGCATATCTCTAATACAAAAGGCTATACCCCCAAACTCCTGATTCAAATTGATAAGAAGCATCAGTATTGCAATTATATACTCCCATGGGGGGATGACTCCATCTTAACACCATAGTTTTTGTCAATGGAGCATATCCTTCTATTTGAAAATTAAGGGCCCGTTTTGAGGGACATTCTTTAACCATGGATATCTACTCTTAGTAAATAAGTAGATTTTTCAATGTATCTCTAAAATCATTGAGGTTTTTGACATATTTCAACCATGCTTCATCACATTTCTCATCTTCCAAATTTCCCAAGTTATGAAAGCAGGAACTACTTTAATCAATTGCTTCAATTTGGGAATATCATCGGCTTTCAACCATTCTTCCATAATCTGTTGAAGCTGATTAATTGGGAATGATAGCCCTGCAACATTTCTAAAAGTTTTCCAAACAGCTTGAGCATTAGGACAATTGACAAATAGATGAAAGAAAGTTTTAGGAGAACTTTAATTGCAGCACATATAATCAACCCTCTTTAATATGTTCCTTCTAATTAAGACCTACCCAATAAGAATCCTTCTAAACCATAATCACCACATAAAAAGAATACCTTAAAAGGCAAACCTTTCTCCCAAATTTTGGAGATATCTTCTATATACTCTTCTCTACTTCTGCATAATTCCCAGGCTGAGCTAACTTTGAATTTACCATCACTACCAAGCATCCACCATGCTTTATCTCTTCCTTCAGTACTACTAACACTTCCTAGGGTATTGCGTATGTGATTGCATATATCCTCATTGAAATTACTTTCCAGTGCATTAATCTTCCATCCATCTTAAACATATAGTTCCTTGACATCTTTCATTTGACTTTGGTTATGTGATATAGGCATTGAAAAATGCAAAGCACCTAGGTGTGTCCAGTTATCAAACCACACACTAGCATGTCCTTCTCTAGGTTCCCACCATATCTCTTGATCAAAGAAATCCCTAGCTTGTAACATAGCTCTCCAAACTTGAGATCCTCCTTTCAAGTCCACCAATTGTGGCCTTTGTCTTTTACAGTACTTATTTCACATAAAAAATTTCCACACGGTATTTTTGGTTCTGAAATTCCACCACATCTTAGCAAATAAAGCTTTGGAAACATCAAATACAGATCTAAAACCTAAACCTCCCTCCTCCATGGGCAGACAACTACCCCCCATGCTACCCAGTATGTGGCACATCCTTGTTCTTTAGAATCCCAAAAGTTTTTTGCAAAAATCTTATGAATATCATCAATGACACATTTTGGAGGCCTGATAGCTTAGAGGAGGTAGAGATGAATACTCTGCATTACATGGTTAATCAGCACTACTTTCCCCCCATAAGATAGAAGTTTCCCTTTCAACATTTGAAGTTTATTCTGAATCTTCTTGATGAGCTCTTTGAAATAAATCTTCTTCTTCTTAGCATGGCCAATAGGACAACCCAAGTAAGTTAAAGGAAAACTCCATTTGCAGACACCTGTGATTTCCTCCACCATTTAAACAGAAATAAGAGCAACTTTGTTAAACAAGTAAAAGAAACTTTTTTCTTTGTTTATAAGTTGTCATGATTGTTGTTCATACATTTTCAATGTGTGCATTATCAACTAGAGAAAACTCCTATCAGCAGAGGTAAAAATAAATGTATCATTAGCATAAGATAAGTGATTCAACTGCTCACTCCATTTAGGAAGACCATATCCTCTATATTCCTCTTCTAGGAATAGATGATTTAGAGCTCTAGTTAATAGCTCAACAATAAGTATAAACAAAGCAGTAGACAGAGGATCTCCTTATTTAACCCCCGTTGATGAATGGAAAAAAACATGTGCTTGACCATTAATCAATACACAGTACCAAGTATTAGCAATAATTCTCCAAATCATGTCAAACATCATAGAATTATAATCCATTTTTTTCATTACTCTATTCAAAAATCTCCAATCAACCCTGTGATATGTCTGCCATATCAAGCTTGATAATCACATTATCAGGTTTGCCCCTCAACCTAATATCAGTAATAATTTCTTGAGCCAATAATACATTTTCAGTAATATTTCTTCCTTTGACGAATCCAGATTGATTTTGGGATATCAATCTAGGATGTAACACCTCCATTCTCTCATGCACCAATCTATATATGATTTTATTAAGGAAATTACTCAAGCTAATTGGTCTAAGATCAAAAAAGGATTGAGGAAATTCCTTTTTAGGTAATAGCACCAAGTTAGTATGAGTAATAGATTTAGTTAAAGTAGCTCCTTTGAAGGAAGCCTAAACTACTTTTATCACATCTGAACCAACAATGTCCCAACATTTCTAATAAAAACACCCAGAAAAACCATCTGGTCTACAAGACCTTTCTGCATTTAACTCAAATATTACCTTCTTACTCTCATCCTCATCAGGTAATTTTGTCAATATATCATTTTCCTTTTGTGCGATTGCATGATTAATATGCATTAGTAGAGATAGGTCAGAATGATTTACCCCTGTAGTAAATTGTTTGGTAAAAAAATTAACCCCATTCTTCTACAATTGCATTTTCTGATTCTGCCATGAGCCATCAGATTTAATAATTCTCCTCATTTACAGCCTTTTTCTTTTTCCTCTCACTAGACTGTGAAAGAATTTAGTGTTCATGTCCCCTTCATCAAACCACTGCACACTAGCTTTTTGTGTCCAAAGCTCTTCTTCAAAGTGTAAATAAACCTTCAGCTCTGCATGAGCCATCCGAAGAATGCTTCTGTTAGCGGGTGATGGATCGTCAAGAAATAGTTTCTCCTTCAATTTCACTATATCTTCTCTAATTGCTAGTTGTTTTAAAACTATCCCCAAAATTTTCTTTACTCCACTTGGATAATGCTGTCTTGGTCCTCTTTTGTTTCTGCTTAAGCTGTACAAAAATATTATCTGAACTCTCAACCACCCAATTTATGATCCACCATTTCTCTAAAATCCTCTCTTTCAGTCCAAAACTTGAGAAACCTGAAAGGTTTGACAATATGGAATGTTTTCGATCGAGGAAATGAATTTTATCTTCTTACATGATTTTGAGAATTTTTCATTGAACTAGACCAATATATACGTAATTATTTAAAATTATATAGTAATTGTTGGATCTAGATCGACAGTCAACAAGGACAGAAATTACATATGCATTAAAATAAAATGGGGAATCCATGAGAAAATCCAAGTTTACAAAGAGATATTAAAAAGGGAAGATGGAAAAGTACTTACGAGACGACATAAGTCATCTGAGAAAGAAATGACTTGGAATAACTTAGGGTGAGGAATGTTAGGAGAAGAGTTCCAAAAGGAAGAGTCATGAAACTTGTTTACCATGACGGCAGTTGAGCAATGGATGGGAAATTTTTTAGGAATGATTTTTATAGGACAATGTGATGCGTGCACTCATGATGACTATGTGATGTTTTACTCACGAAGACTATGTGATGTGTGACTAATGAGGACTATGAGATACGTGACTCACGAGGAATATATGTTGTGTGACTCACGAGGACTATGAGATATATGACTCACGAGGAATATGTGTTGTGTGACTCACGAGGACTATGTGATGCGTGACTCACACACATCACATAG
>JAJOOR010008934.1:0-66017 GCA_036250505.1 Solanum acaule | reverse complement strand
CCCCCCCCCCCCCCCCCCCCCGCCCTTCTCAATGTACTGTTTCCCAATCTCCAGCCTCAGCGGGAGATCCCTCGCCACAGCGGCCCCACCTCAGTGGAACGGTTGCCGCCTTGGGGTCAGGCTACGTAATTTGGACATGTTCATTTCTTCGTGTGTTGCCTTAAAATTCCTAACCCACCCCTTGAGTATAGCATCATTTGTGTTTCAATTGGGAGGAGTCACCACCCATCATGGTTTTCGTAATGGACCAATTCTTTAGTTAGAAGTAACCTGTGATAAGGCGTGTGATGACCCATGTACTATTCATTTGGGGATGAACGAGGGGTAAATTAGTATCTATTGTAATGACCCGAACTGTCGTTATTTAGGAAAAGCAAATGGGAAATATCTGGGCCACTGTCCTGCCAGGACCGGCCAGATGCCTCTAGGGTGGCGGCACCATGGTGGGGTAAGCTGGCACCAGAGCGGGATAGGCGAGACATAATGTAAATAACGTGAAATATTATTTTCTCCTTTTTCCTAAAATACCTAATTTAGACATAAACCACCCTAGAGAATCCCCAAAAAGCTTCTCTAAGCTTGGGAAGGAAGGAGAAGGAGATTTCTAGCATAAGGAGCCAGTGGATGGCGAATTTCCAGTCAAGATCACCATCGCGAAGTCCAAAAACAAGAATTAAAGCCAAAAACTCTATGCGGCTGCTTGGCGCTCAGGTAGGCTAGGTTTTATTAATTGAGTAGTTATAAATTTGTGCTCACTACGTAATATGATGTAAATCAATGGTAGCCTTCGTGCACCACAAAAAGAGGATTTAATCATAGGAAGAAACCTTAGATGATCAACAAGGGCTAAGTTTGTCGAATTATTGTTAAGTGATATATGTCGATGAATACTTCATTATGATGGCAGTGATTTCATGATTGTGTGATATATGTTGTTCTTGCATCATTATAATATGTGTATGTGTGCAATGTTACATTATTGGTCATGTCATTTGTAATGAGATAGACTTATGATGAATGCCAAGAATCACGACTTGATTTTATGATTATGAGAATGTACCTGTGGTTGTGATTGTGGCTTGTTGAATGGATGAGGTGTTCCGTTCCAACACACTAACTTGGATCGGTTGCCACGTTCCGACATAAATATTGGATTGGTTGCCACGTTTTGGCATAATTATTGGATCAGTTGCCACATTATGGCATAATTATTGGATCACGTACCATGTTCCGGTATGCTAACAGTTCAATGACTTGATATAACTTTGATATTTAAGAATTGTGAAATTGAACGTGGTTCGTAATGATAAAGGATATTGTAATTCCCCGGAGTTATTACGTGGTTATGAGGACCTATATTTGATTGTTCTTTTATGTATGGTGAACTTGTTGCGCATCTCGTTGTTGGATGAATCAGGAAGGCCAAGGGTCGTAATAATTTAGAGTAAGGGATGTCCATGTGTTGTAAGGGTGAGAAGTGGGGGGTAGTGTATGTGATATAATTACTTAGGTGGATTTCACCTTGGAGGAAGGAATTCATGGTTGGTAGTTAGAAAGCTTGATGTAATGTGTCATGTGTCAAGGGCAGGGTAACATAGAAAAGAAAGTAAGGGTATTTCGTGGGTGGTTAGTCGGAATGCGTGTAGTTGTATTCGTGGACTTTTCTATGCATTAGGATGGTTAGGCTAAGATCAATAACCTAGTAAGTAGGTTGACTGAGAAGGTGGTTAGTAGTAAGGGTGCTAGTGTAATTCGGAGGTATTCCAGAGAGGGTAAAGGTGGAGAAGGGAGTGGTTAATCACATATTCTTGCTAGTTGTTTTCTTATGTTATGCGGTGGGAATCGGGTTGACCGATGATACCTACCAGTACTTGTGGTTTTGTACTGATACTACTCTTGCTATGCCTTTTTGGCATAGTTTAGATACAGGTTTGTGATGTTTCATTAGATGAAGACGAAGAATTCTCCAGCAGCTTTTACTTTTCCTTCCGCATGGTGGGAGCTGTGCCTTTTCATTATTATGTCATGTTGTACTCTTAGTAGCTCTTGTGCCTGTTTAGACTAGATCCTCGGGGGTGTTAATTACTTTACAAGTCTTGACCCGAATTTTTTAAGAAGGTTTTCATTTACAAAAACACTATGATTTCGTTTATCTCTTTTTTTCGTTAATTTTCCGCATGTTTTAACTATTGGGATATGGGGGTTCTCCTACTTTGGTGTTAGAGTGGGTGCCCGCATGGCTCGGTGAGTTGGGTCATGACATAGACACTTATAATTATACAAATACATATATTCCCCTACTCAGTTCTCTTTTGCCTTTCTCTCTTTCTGGCTTTATACAAACACAGATTATACAAATTACAATGTATAATTTTTGTTGTATAAAGCGAGAGAGAGAGGGAGAGATATTTGATATACAATTGTTTTATTTCGATTGAATTGTATACAAATTCAAATTTTATGTAGATATACAAACGCATAAAATTGAATTGAGAGGCTGCCATCGATTTATACAAACAAGAGGTTGCCAACAATTTATACAAATGGCATGCCAGCAAAATTATACAAATCTGAAGCTTTTGCCAGCGAGTTATACAATCTAATGCTCCATAGCAAACATAAAGTTTGCTATGGAGCGCAATTATACAAACTATAACTATAACATACAAATATCATTTTTATGTTTGTTATATGTGAAAGTTGCTCTTAAAAGATCCATTAAAAATAAAAATGATTGAATCATCTCTTCTTCCCCTAAACCTAATATCCTATTTTTCTTCTTCCCCTTTTCTTATTAAGTGATTTCAAGATCAATTTTATCCAAAATACTCAGATTTTCAATGCAATGATTAATTGAAGTTGAAAGATTCAATCGTCTATTAAAGTTGAAACATTCACATGTTTGCCAACTAAAAGCGTAAAATGATTACAACTAGCAATAACTTCCCATGTAAAATTCACATTATAATTCAAAAAAATTCTTTCTAGCTGCACAAAATTTCATTATAGTTTCCAAACTTCAAATTTTGATAGTATTTTCACTTACTTTTAACTTATACACATCAACGTTTTAAAATAATGGCACAGTGTGCTTAAAAGTTTATACACATCAATGTTTTAAAAACAGAAAAATTACTTAATACAAAGTAATAGTTATTTTGGGTGAAATTGATCTTGAAATCTCTTAATAAGAAAAGGAGAAGAAGAAAAATAGGATATTAGGTTTAGGAGGAAAAGAAATAATTCAATCTTTTTTATTTCTAATGGATCTTTTAATTGGGTTTGGGTCAAGGGATGTCAATATGGGTCGGGTGGGGAAGGAGAAAGTTTGGTGGGTTGGAATTAACTTTATCCAATAGAAAGATGCCATGTAATAATTAATAATAATAATAATAATAATAATAATAATAATAGTAATAATTAAAAAATATAATGTTGTTAGTTTAGAGGGTAATAGTGGACCTAAAAGGTTGTCTGAGGGATATTTTTAGCCCAATAGGTGGATGAGGGGTATTTTTAGACCTTTTCAAATAGTACAAGGGTATTTTTGGCCCTTTTCCGTACATAATACTTCCTTCAACCCATTCATCAAATATAATGCATCACATGTGTGATAATACTTTATTTTGATCAAGTATAGTCACTATAATTAAGTTCCAAAAGAACAAATCAAGATAAATTGACCAATTCAATAGATATAGAAAGAATAGATATAAACCATACGTACTACACCAAGAATTGTAATCTTAACACACATCTTATGCTCATTCATTCTCTTCAATTCCAAAATAAGTTGTATTACAAGAGTATAAATCTGAACATTCTTCCATTGTTGTTATTGTTGCATTAATAATTTGAGGTTCTCCATTGTTGTTGTTGTTCTTGCACTAATAATTTGAGATTCTCCTCTAACTTACAGAGCATAGATGTGTCGTATCGAGCTATACAACCCATATAGAAAAAATGTATCATTGTCTGAAGATTATAATTGCCCTCAATCACTATAACTATACAAAAAATCCAAAAACATTTGACATCGCGTGCAAATCATTCATATATTCTAATAGTATTTTAATTTGCTTGCGAAAATCCTCAACGGTGATATTGTTGAACTTCCATTGTATCCATTAGTCCCAAAATGTGAAATCTGACCCGTGAGGGTCATCCATTTCAGTTTTCGAATCTTTTTGAGGATTTGAGGTTTTAAGTTGTGAAATTGTGGAAATTTAGCCTTTGGGTTGACTTTGTTCAAAATTTGGGGTTTCGATGCTCGAATCAAGATTTTGAGAGTTATGTTGGATTTGTGTAATGATTTTAAATCGAGTTGAGGTTTTGGTTGACTTTTTAGAGGTTCCAATTTTGTTTTAGCCTTGTTAGGCGTTGAGTTTGTTTCTTATAGTTTTCACTGATGTTGGTTCAAGGAGACCTTAGATTCGCGTTTCGGCAGTTCCATTGAGTTTGGAATGCCAAGTATAATCAATTTACATATGTAGTTTGTGTTTATGGGGTTCAGAACAAATCCCGAGAGCCCTTTCAATGATTTTGATTTTTAATGGTTCTTGGTTCTGGTGAATGGTCATTTTGGTCATCGTGATCATGAGACTCCCTTACCGTGATCGCGTAGAATTATCTTGGGGTACATTGCAATGGTGTGGGTCTTGCCGCGATCGTGGTTGTCAACTCTAATGAGTTAACTATATGACTTGTTGTGATCGTGTGACCCTAGGTGGCGATAGCAATGAGCATCTGTGACCTTGGTTGTATGTTTTCTAAAATTGAGCTTTCAACCCCATTTCACCAGGTTTTGAGTTTTGGAAGCTTTGGGGAGGCGATTTGGACAAGGTTTTCGAGTAAATTATTTTGGGTAACCATTCTTAACTCTAAATCTTCAATTACCCATTATTATTATTGAACTTATGAGTTTAAATCAAGAGTATGGGTTGATAAATTGGGAGTTCTTCATGAACTTGAGTTTTAAAACAAAAGTTAGTTATGAAAATGAATTTTTAAGTTTATTTTGAAATGATTTTCCCTAATGAGTTCCTAAAACCTTGAGTAAGGCTTTCAAATAATGCTTTTCCTTATTCAAAGCTTATTTTTGGATTTGGGTTTTGTGTTGGTTGACCCACCTTGCAAGGGAATTGGTGTGAGTATTGTTATTTCAAGAACTTTATTGTGAATACTTGCTTATTTATAGATTGTGTGGTTTCAAAAGTGATTCGGAAGGTGAAAACTCAACTATTGGAGTAATGGTTGATTGATTTGAGGAAACTGACTTTCTAAACCTCTCATTCTAGTTCAATTCATATGCTTCCTTTGTTGATTTCATGTTGGGATTAAAGGGAATGAGGAAAAGGGTTTAATTCTCCACTTCTTACATCTAAGTGAATAAAAAGGGGTTGAAATGAAAAAAGGCTATGTGTTCAACATGATGATATGAATTTCCTTAATGTAACCCCTATTGATTGATTGATGAAATGCTTAAAAGTACGAATGTCGACCTGAATTGTCCAAATTGTTGTCTATTCTATGTGGTGTGGTATTACTTGTGTGTTTTGATCATTGAACACAGTGATGAGACATGCAATGAGTTATTATGATGAGGTCCTTGCCGGCGAGTCTTGTGATGCCGAGATCTTTGCTAGTGAGTGTTCTGATGCTGAAGTCTTTGTCAGCTAGTGTTATTATGTCGAGGTCTTTTTCTGCAAGTGTTATTATGTCGAGGTCTTTGCTGGCGAGTGTTATGACGCCGAAGTCTTTGCCAGTGAGTTTTATTGTGCCAAGGTATTTGTCAGCGAATGTTAAAGCCGATGGGAAATCATTCAGGCTAGAGATGATCATTGTGACTTGATACACTTGGTGTTTATGTGTGACTCATTGGTGAATAGTAATTGATGTGCTTGTTATGTGTGACTGAACTACTTGTCATTGAGATTGACTTATTTGATTTGTTAAATATTGCACTATAAATAGTTGCCATGTGAGTTGTGTATATCAGATTTGCTAGGTTGGGCTGATTTTTGTGGAGGTTGTAGTTTGAGGAGGTTCAGCTGGTATGTAAAGGGGATTTGATTTCTAGCTAGCTCCTTTGTTTAGTAGGTTTCTTGTTGGGTACCGTGTTATTGGTACTCACCCCTTTCTTCTACACTTCTGTAGGTGCAGAGCCCGGATCCATGTGATCTCATTCTTCTTTTATTGAACTTGAGGCTTGTCAAGGACTTGTAGAGGTTGCTGCTTGTCATTCGGTGGGCCTTCTTTTTCCTTTCCTTACACTTCGTTCTATTTGACAAACAAAGTTTGATACCTGAATTTATTTCTTAATTCCACACTTATGTTTTAGTGGCTTGTACATGTGACAACTAGATTTTGGGGGTTTTAATAGAAGCATAAGTTTTTCGCATTATCTTGTTCTTGTTTTTACTATTTTTCGCTTACTTTTCACTCTTGTTTAGTTGAGGCTAACTTGTCTTGGTGGGAAAAGACAAGTGCAATAACATCCATTTTTAGGTCTTGACAAAATAGTATCAGAGCCCCGGATTCATAGGCCTCACGTATGTACAAGTCAAGTCTAAGTAGAGTCTTTAAGATCAGTAGAACAACGTTTATGCTTATCTTCAAGAGCCTACAAAGATTTTTAGGAAAATTCCTTTTATTCATCCTTTCTTGTCGTGCGTGGTTACTTTCACTAGTGAGGAGTTGCCGTATGTTGTTTTAGTAGATGTCGAGGACCAGAGCTTCTATTTCCAAAGGTAGAGGGCATGAAGCCCCCTAGGAGGTTGTGGTAACCCCAGTTAGGGGTAGATATAGGGCCTGATCTAGAGGTTGTGCTCGTGGGGTGGCACCAACTCAAGGTAGGGCTAGAGAGGCTTTTCTTGAGCCATAGGTTGAGGTTGATGAGGATCAGGTTCCTCCTGAGTTTGGAGATCTGCTGTTTTAGGAGACTTTGTTGAGGATTCTTGGTGTGTTAGAGAACCTTTCTCTGAAGGCACAGACCCCAAGTCAACAGCACACACCAGGGGTTCATGTTCAGGTGGGCCAGCCACCGGTGGTTCATGCACCGGGTGTTAGTGTACGATTTCCCCTGAGATTATCTTGATAGTTTCTGATCCCCAATATTATGACAGGTTTCAAAAGATGAAACCATCTTGGTTTCAGGGTGGTAAGAGTGAGGATGATCATGAGTTCTTGACTTTGTGCCATAAGATGCTTGAGGTTGTAGGTATGGTGGACGCTCGTGGTGTTCAGTTTGTTGCCCTCAACTCTGTGGTCACGCTAGAGAGTGGTGGAGGACTTTTGTGTGGTCTAGACCAGTTGGATCTTCTCCAGTAGAGTGGGATATGCTTTCTAGTGCTTTCTAAAACTGCTTCATTCCGTGTAGCGTGAGACAAGAGAGTCGTCTAAGATTTGAGAGCTTGGTTCAGGGCAATTTGTATGTGACCAAGTATGAGGCCCCTTTCTTTAAGATTTTTAGGCATTCTACGACTATTCTAGCAGATGAGGTAGACAGAGTTAGCTGATTTGTGAGAGGATTGACTTTCTTTGTTAGATCTTATGTGTTCAGGGAAGCTATAGAGGGGGCTTCCATCTAGTCGATTGTGAGCACCACCAAGGAGGCGAAGTTGATGGATTTAGAGATTTTTGGGGATCTCAAGAGGGGTTGTTCTTCTAGTCAGTTTTTTTGTGCCTCATCTAGAGGTACAGGTTCATATAGAGGTAGTGGTTCCTTCCAGCATCGTGGGTTGGTTCATGCTTCTATACTAGTAGTTGAGAGTGGACAGTCAACCCAATGATCATATTATTCTAGCCGAGATGGCCATGGTACATTTTCTTGTTTGGAGCAGCAGTTATCTGTGCCGAGATATTGCTTTATTTATGGAGATCCAGGTCATATGATGCGTCAATTTCCTCTACAAACTCAATCAGGATCGAAGCATCCATATCCAGCTGCTCTAGTTAGGGATTCAGCCCCTCGAGCCATTGAGGTGGCAGGACTACTAGTAGGGGTACTCAAGCTTCAGAAGGTGGAGGTAGAGGTTCTGCTTAGACTGCAGGCGATCGAGATGTCTATTGTTATGCTTTTCCAGGGAAGCCTATTGCTGAGACTTCTGACGTTGTGATCATAGGTATCGTCCCAGTTTGCCATCGACCTACATCTATAATGTTTGATCTAGGTTCTACTTTCTCACATGTGTCTACCTATTTTGTTGTTGGGTTTGATATGTTGTTTGATGGCATGCTTGTGTCTATTTGTATTTCTACACAAGCGGGTGAATCATTAGTGGTAGATCGAGTTTATCTATCCTATCTTGTTTCTTTGGTAGGGTATGATATTCAGGTAGACATGATCATTATGTGAATGGTATACTTCAATATTATATTTGGTATGGATTGGCTTTGTCTGCACAATGCTATCCTTGAATGTTATGCTAATACTATGGCCTGAGCGATGCCTAGTGTCCCAAGTGTTGAGTGGATGGGTGCTAGTAGTTCTTAGCCTAGCAAGTTATCTCCTTCATTAGAGCTGAGAGATTAGTTGATAGAGGGTGTTTATCCTTCTTGGCTTTCATTCGAGATACTAGTGCAGGCCACCTCCCATGGATTTTGTAACCGTGGTTCAAGAGTTTACTGATGTATTTTTTACTAATCCTTCAAGTGTTCTTCGGATACGGATATTCACTTTGCTATTGACTTGAGTCGGGCACCAAGCCCATCTCTATTTATCTTTATTGTTTGGATCCAGCTGAGTTGAAGGAATTGAAAGATTAGCTGTAGGATTTATTAAGTAAGGGGTTTATTCACCTAATGTTTCTCTATAGGGTGATGTTGTGTTGTTTGTGAGGAAGAAAGATAGATCCATGAGGATTTGTATTGATTATCAATAGTAGAACAAAGTGACAGTGAAGAACAAGTATCCGCATCCTCGTATTGATGATATGTTTGATCAACATCAGGGTGCATCTATGTTCTCTAAGAATGATTTAAGATCCGGTTATCATTAGCTGAAGATTAGGGAATCGTATATCCCTAAGAAAACTTTCAGGACTCGTTATGGTAATTATGAGTTTCTTGTGATATCGTTCGGTTTGACTAATGCCCCTACAACATTATTGGAGTTGATGAACAGGGTGTTTTGACATTATCTAGATACCTTTGTGATAGTGTTGATTGATGATATTTTTGTGTACTCCAAGACTAAGTAGTATCACGATCAACATTTGAGGATTGTACTCGAGAGGTTAAGGGAAGAAAAGCATTATGCGAAGTTCTCGAATGCAAGTTTGGCTCTATTTTGTTGCATGTTTGTGACACGTGGTGTCCAAGGAGGGTATTCGGGTTTATCCAACAAAGATTGAGGAAGTGAGGGGTTGGACCAGACCTACATCGATTACTGAGATGCATAGTTTTGTGGGACTTGCAGGCTAGTACGAACTATTTGTTTAGAGATTTTGTACTATTGCATCTCCCTTGACTAGATTTACTTATTAAAGAGTGAATTTTCAATTTTCTGATGAGTGTGAGAAGAGCTTTCAAAAGCTCAAGACCTTGTTGATGTCGGCTCCTGTTTGACTTTACCCAAGAAGGGTATGGATTTCATTGTATATTGCGATGCTTCTCGTGTTGGGTTAGGCGGTGTTCTGATGAAGAAGGATAAGGTGATTGCTTACACTTCTAGGCAGTTGAAGGCCCATGATAGAAACTACCCTACCCATTATTTAGAGTTGGGAGCCATAGTGTTAGAGCTTAAGATAGGGCGACATTATCTGTATGGAGTTCATTGTGAGGTTTTCACACATCATCGGAGTCTTCAATATACCTTCATTCAGAGAGATCTGAACATGAGGCAGTACAAATGGCTTCAGCTACAGAAACACTATGAAATCACTATCTTGTATCATCCAGGGAAGGCCATTGTGGTGGTTGATGCTTTTAGTAGGAAGACTTTACGTATGGGATGACTTGTCGCTATTAGTGTCAATGAGAGATCAGTGGCTAGAGATTTCCAGTTATTAGCCAATAGTCTTGTAACACCTCAGGCTTTGAAAAGGACTAAAGAGGGATAACAAACAAGTCTAAGGACTCAAAATGGACCATGAACCCTTTACAACACCCTAGACGGCCCGTTTAGGAGTCCACGGCCCATTTAGGGGATGGTGGATGACCTTCCAAGGTTTGAGTCACCTAGACGAGACCGTAAAGGGCCCGTGATGACTTGTACAATCCGTTTAGGGGTCCGTACAAGTCACCCATCATTTTTTAAGTTTAAGGTCAACTTCAAAAGATCAGATCTATCACTACATAATGAATTAGGTAGCCCATGACCTATTAAATTAAAGTTCTTTGTGTCATGCCTCGACGCTACCCCCTTGACGTAACACGGGACCTAGGATCACTAGTGACCCCATGCTAACCCTGAGTTTGGCATATCATAAGCATACTAAAAATAACTAAGTAAAGCATTAACTATGAGGAAGCTAAATCAATAAATATCTGGAGTGGGGACAAAACCCAAATAGTCTAAATGTAAATATGAAACCATAATAGTTTAGCGATAACTCAAAAAACCACATAACACTTCAAGTTGGATCTACTACTATGTCTGAAACGCCTTTAACTTAATTGAGTCTTTAGGACATGTCCTTAGCTAACTCTAAGAAGACTGAAACTAAAAATAATGACTAAATTGAAAGCAATTCTATTGTCCTCAGAATATGAGGACTCACCACTAAAGTTGTTGAATGCGGACTGAGAATCGATCTATGCGTGTCCTGGATGTTGAGTACCTGAACCTACATCATAAAGAGATGTAGCGCAAAGTATGAGTCAACACTTGGAATGTACTGAGCATTCAAGATATAGATACTAAGCTGAATAAAGTATATAGGCGGAACAATACATAACTAAGCAATGATATAATCTAAAAAAATATATAGATATGTACTAAAGTATAACTGAAAAGATATAACTGAATGCAATGACCAAGTACTAATCATGAAGGTACATGTTGAATTGATTACTGAAATGTATATACTAAAATCCTGGTCAATGCACTAAGAGCCTGACTGTGGGAGCTACTATTAACTAACATAAACCACATGAGCAAAATGTGGAGTCCGATGTATACGCCCCATCGAGAGGACCCAATATACATTGCTAGGGTATAAAGGGATGACTATGGTGTGATCAATAATACTGATGCCCAACAGAGGGGACTTATAATCCTACATGGGCACTTACTTCTGGGACTATGAGGGCATGTTGAACCCTAGTCCAACTCGAGGCTAAGTCTACTTCGAACTGAAAACATATGAAGCTAAAATGCACTAAATATTGAATAGCTCAAAACACTAGCATACTAACTGAGAATGCAACAATTATATACTAAGAATGTGACATTTGCAATTTGGAGCATGATCTTCTGTTTAACTGACCTAGCAAGTATAATTCATGAACTAGGATAAATTTACACAAGCTAGGGTTCTGAGCTCTATGCAAGGAATTTTACTAAATTATCAAGAAGCAAGTTTATTTAGATCAAAGGAATCGTAATCACAATAAATCTTGAAAATCTAAAAACCCTAGGCTTGAACAATTTATGAGAATTTGAAGAACTAACTGAATTCTAAGGACCTAATAGGTGAAAGGAACCCAATAGTGAAATCCTATATACCTAGTGACGAAATCTACAGAGATATCCATTGGATTTCGGTTTGAACTTTGAAGAACACTGCTGCTTGTTCTTGAAAGTAACTGGCTCCTCTTTCTCTCTTTTTTGTTCTAACTTGGATGTTTTTGGAGAATGAGGGTTTTGGGTATGTATAACAAGATTATTAGGCTTAGACTACGTAAAATAACATAGATAAGGCATCAAACGACGTAGTTTAAGTGCCTAATGCATAGGTAGAAGGACCAAAATGACCCTGACTTAAATCTGATGAAGTGCCATCTACTACGGGACTAACAGACTGTTATTTGAACCAGTGCCCATCAACTGGGTCATGGTTTGTCTCCTGCCTGATAGGGCTTCACTAAAATGAGCATAACGTTTTACTCCAAGCGTAGATTTTAGCAAACTCAGGGGCGTTGGAAAGAGGATTCAATTATCTTCAATATGATATGTCATGGTCCACCTAGTTTATTTTGTACTTAAAAATGTGACCGTTTGAAGTTGACCCAACGACTCTTTCTTTCCAAATAACTACTAGTCTCCATCGACGATCTGACCTACGGTCCGTTGGTCAGACCACGGACCATCCTAGTCGACCATTGATGTTTTCAGAAACTAGTTCTCTAGGCCTTCGAACAACGGAACCCACCTATGGTCTATGAGTAGTTCCGTTGGTATTGCACTAGTTTTCTGAAAAACTAAGATTTTCACCATTATGAGATCCGAGGTGTTAAACTTTGAGTCCTCATTCCAAGGATAAAAACTTGTTCTCATTTCGATTTCGAGAGTGAAATATTAAGCTTGTCTTAGTGAATCCTTGTCGGGAAGGTGAAACTTGACAATTAGCTAGACGGCCCTTGAAGTGTTTTATGGACCGTGAAGGTTTTAACGGTCTATGAAACCTCCCTTTTAAGGCATCTTTTCAGTTTTAAAAGTTGTGGTCATTTTGGTCTTTCCCCTATGCGTTTGGTACTTAAACTACGTCATTTTAACACTTATTTTACGCCTAAACCATGATGTTTTACACCTAATTAAGGGCTTAGAAAGTGTTACTCAATTCTTTTACGTTTATTAACACTTCAAGACATTAGAGCAAGGTTCCAAGAGGAGAAAATCTAGGGTTCAAGTGTTCTTCGAGTTTCGGCGATTTCACTAAAGAACTTCCTTCTTCAAGGTATGTAAGGCTATCATAGTGTTTGTCTAGTTCGTCCTTAGACCCTACATCTACTTTCAATTCAGACAACGAGTAATCCAGGGTTTTATCCTGAGATTTGAGAATTCTTGAGATTAGTTGATTTTGAGTTCTTTAGTTGTTGATTCTTTTTAATATTCAATTCCTAATAATTTAAATGTTATATGTTATTCATAGAGATCCTTGACTAGAGATTTTCATGTTTATATTAAAGCATAAAAACCTATGAGTTAAGTATTTTTGAGATGAGTGTTTCATTGAGTTCTTGAGTTTTGTATACTGTTATCGAGATCCTTGATTTTATTCGTTCATGTCTATTTTTCAGCATGAACCCTATTCTTGAGTATTGATTGAATTCTTATTGAGAATCTTTTAAACAAAACATTATTGTTTAAGCTGAGGTTTGAGGAAGTAAAGAGAAGTCTAAGAAAGAGTAGAAGGAAACTAATAGTTCCCAAATGTTTCACTTTTACATGAAGAAAAAGAGTAGACTTTTTTGGAGAAAAGTTAAAAGAGTTTTGAGAAAGATTAAGAACAGAGCAGTTACCTCTTTAGGAGGCCCCTTTTTGAGTAATTATCTCAACCCAAAATGTATTTTTTACATTGAGCAAAGAGAAAAGTTTTTTTTTATAAATGATCTATGAGTTTCAGAGAAATTTCAGAAAAACTACCTCTTTTAATAGGATAGTTTAGGCAATTATCTTAAACCAGAGAAAGAATATCTTTTTATAAATTTGAGAAAAATATATATAATAGTGGGAGTAGTATTGACCACATATATAGGCGAGAGTTTAGATAACTAATAGCCCCCATAAACCATGTCTTGCAAACATGGGTACTTATCATACCTTTTAGATGAATCATTTGTGCCTTCGGGCAGAGCTTACTGGATCTTATTAGTTGAGGTGTCCTACATCCCGGCATTAAATAGGACTTCTAGCAGCATGGACAATACATTGTATCATCGTGTAGCTCCTAGTGATGGTTGTTGGTTAGAGAATCCCCCAATAGAGTTAAAGTGTAATTTTATGTATCACTTATTAAGTTAAAGTTTAGAGTTGGGAAAGTATCTTGTAAACTTAAATGATTTCATTCCTTTAATTCTTTATATTCGGTTGAGTTTATGTTATATATTTTGCAGTCCTTTTATTCAGTTATTTCACCTCTGTTATATTACATACTCGTACATTCAATGTATTGATGTCATTCGACCTACATCTTTTATGATGCAAATACATATTTTCAGGATGATATCAGGCACTTTGTTTAGATCATTTAGCACTCGAGTTATCTATTCGTGAGCCTCATTGTATTCTGGAGGACTCCCTTTTTCCTTTTAGTTTAGTCATTTTAGGGTTGTAGGTCTTGTCTAGACATCCATGTTGAACTATAGAGGCTTCATAGATAGTTAGAGTTGATGAGTCTCCCAGTATGTTCCTTTCTATTTCTAGATCTTGAAAGCTATTAGTTATACTTTATTAAGTATTTCTAGAAATTTATTTGAGTTGAATTTAATTCAGACTATTGAGTTTAATTATTCATTTAAAGTTTCCTATTTGCTTGAGTAAGTCTTCCAATAAGTATTTAGTCATACCAAGGGTTCCCTTGGGGACCAACAATACACTGTCTATGAAGCCATGTCTGTAAAGTCCTTCTTATCAGTGTGAAGCACGCCACATCTATAATTTGGAGACTACGACATTTAGGAACATTTTACTTTCTTCTTACTCTTGTTCGTGCGATACAGTTCAACTATATAAAAGTTTCCTTTAACTCGTGCTTACACATCTCATTTCAGACCATGCCTCCATGAAGATTCGTTTGAGCATGTCTTGCTAGGAGAAATGCTAATCCTCAAGGTCAAGAAGCTCCCAATGCACCATATGTTCAACCGTCTCAAGGACATGTCACCAATGGTAAGTTCAGGATTGATATACAGATGCTCACTCAGGTTGTGGCAAACTAGGTTGGTCAACCAGGAGCGGGTCATCAGGATGTAACTAATGCATCTTAAATTCATGAATTCTTGAGAATGAATCCCCCGGAGTTCTCTAGGTCGCATGTCATTGAGGATCCAGAGAACTTCGTGGAAGAGATTTAGAAAGTGTTTGAGTTCATGTGTGTTACCTATACAATAGATATAGAGTTAGCCTCATATCAGCTCAAAAGTTTTGTCTAGGATATGGTTTGATGAGTTGAAGGAGAATAGGGTAGAGGGAGCACCACTTTTCAGTTGAGATGTGTTTGAGGAAGCTTTCTTAGAGTGTATCTTTCCCTGAGAGCTAAGGGAAGTTAAAGTGATAGAGTTCCTAAATCTAAAAAAGGAAGTGATGAGTGTGTAGGAGTACAGTCTCAAGTTTATTGTACTATCCTATTAAGCACCAGAGACGGTGGCCGGTATGAGGAACATGCTGAGTTTGTTCGTGTCTGGACTATCCCACTTATCCAACAAGGAAGGTAAGGCCACTATGTTGATAGGGAACATGGACATATCTAGACTCGTGATTAATGTGCAGCAGGTTGAGAGGGATAAGTTAAAGGGTAGAGAAAGTTTCGCAACAAGAGGGTCAAGACAACAAATAATGAGATTGGCTAGCAAAAGATAGGAAATGGGCATCGGTCATGTTTTCAGCAAAGGTCATCTAGACCTGTTCCTTCTTCGGCTAGTGTAGTTGCACCAAAAATAGGAATGATCATATGATTCAGAGTTCTCAAAATTTTGGAGCTGAGGGTACTACGTCTCAGGGAAGTGTGGCACAAGGTTTCAGAGCCCATCTTATGCTAAGTGTGGTAGGACCCATCTAGGAGAATGTCATGATTTCTCCAATTGTTGTTTCATGTGTGGTTAGATGGGTCATTTAATGGAATCTCCTAAGAACAGGCAGGGTAATAGGGCAATAGAGCCTGATCTCCTTTAGTAGCTCCAGTAGATAGAAATACCTAGAGAGGAGCTACTAGTTTAACAAAGAGAGGTACAAACCATCTGTATGTTATAGCTAGTCACGAAGATTAGGAGAACTTGTCATATGTTGTCAATGGTATGCCTAAATTCTTTACTTTTGATGTTAATGCCTTACTTGATTCAGGTGCAAATATGTCTTTTGTGACTCCCTATGTAGCCATGAGGTTCGACATTACCCATGAACAACTTCTTGAGCTCTTCAGTGTTTCCACACCTGTTTGTGAGTCTATTCTATTAGAAAGAGTCTATCATGATAGTACCATCTCTGTCTATGACAAGGACTAATTTTACACATGGTGGACTTTTATGTTATTCTAGGTATGGACTGGGTTCATACGTGTTATTCCTCAAGGGATTGCAAAAACTGGAGCAATCAACTTTTAGTTTCATGATGAGCCAGATTTAGAGTGGTGGGGTAGTTCAACAGTTCCTAAAGGTCATTTTATTTCATACCTTAAGGATAGAAAGTTAGTTTATAAGGGGTGCATCTATCACTTCGTCCAAGTTAATGACTCTAGTGTTGAGACACCACCTATTTAGTCAATTCTGATTGTCAGTAGGTTTCCAGATGTCTTCCAGACTATCTTCCAAGGGTCCCTCCGGAGTAAGAAATAGACTTTGGAATAGATATTTTTCTCGATACTCAAGCCATTTCTATTCCACCATATAGAATGGCTCCAACTGAATTAAAAGAGCAGTTAAGAGATCTTCTTGATAAGAGTTTCATCCAACCATGTATCTCCCCTTGGGGCACTCCAGTCTTATTCGTGAGAAAGAAAGATGGTTCCCTTAGGATGTGTATTAATTACCGCTATTTGAACAAGGTCACCATAAACAATAAGTATCCCCTTTCGAGAATGGATGACCTTTTCGACAAACTTTAGGGTGCCACTTGCCCCTCTAAGATAAACCTAAGATCTGGCAATCATTAGGTGAAAGTGATAGAAAGTGAAATCCCCAAGATAGCACTCAAGACCCCTTATGGTAATTATGAGTTCCTTGTTATGTTCTTTGATTTGACTAATGCTCCTATAACATTCATTGATTTAATGAATATAGTATTTAAGCAGTATCTTGACATATTTCTTATCGTATTTATTGATGACATATTAATTTATTTGAGGAATGAGGAGGACCATGCTAGTCATCTCAGAATAGTCCTCCAAATTCTCAAAGATCGAGAATTTTATGCCAAATATTCTAAATTTGAGTCATGCTAGAGTCTATGGAATTCTTATGCCATATATTGTCTAACGATGGAATTCAAGTTGACACTTGGAAGATTGAAACAAGGCGGAATTGGCCCAGACCCATCTCTCCAACTGATGTAATGGGTTTCTTGGGATTGGTTGGTTGCTACAGAAGGTTCATTGAGGGGTTTTCATCAATTTTGTCCATGTTGACTCAGAAAACATTTAAGTATCAATTGTTTGATGATTGTGAGAAAGGCTTTCAGGAATCAAAAACTTGTTTAACTACTACTCCAGTGTTGACCCTGCAAGATGGTATAGAGGTTTTGTTGTTTATCGCGATGCATCAGATTTGGACATCATAATTCCATTTAGGTGATTGAGGATCAGATGATCAAATCAGCCCAATTCTTACTAGTAACCACTACCAATACATCAAAAAAGTATGCAAATATGTACATTCGATAGTTCGAGTGCATGTAGTTCCCTTGTCCATCATTTCAGATATATGTGCTCAGTTTAATGCACATTTTTGTAAGTCATTTCTAAAATGTATGGGTTCAAAGGTAAACCTTAGTATTTCTTTTTATCCTCAGACCGACGGTCAAGCCGAGCACATAATTCAGACTTTATAGGACATGTGGAGAGCTTGTGTTTTAGATTTCAAAGGTAATTGGGATGACCGCTTGCCTCTTATTGAGTTTGTATACAATAATAGTTACCATTCCAGCATACATATGGCTCATTATGAGGCTTCATATGGGCGAAGGTGTAGATCTCCTATTGGTTGGTTTGAGGTTGGCGAAACCTAGTTGATAGGA
The DNA here is from genome assembly GCA_036250505.1 of Solanum acaule. Lineage (NCBI taxonomy): Eukaryota > Viridiplantae > Streptophyta > Magnoliopsida > Solanales > Solanaceae > Solanum > Solanum acaule. Next base: position 48,187 of record JAJOOR010008934.1, on the reverse strand, counting down.
CCAGATTTGGTTCATCAAGCCAGGGAGAAAGTGAAGGCAATTCAAAAGAGGTTAAAATAGCACAAAGTTGTTAGAAATCCTATACTGATATTAGAAAAAGAGATTTAGTGTTTGAGGCTGATAATTTGGTATATCTGAAAGTTTCACTCGTGAAAGGTGTTATGAGGTTTGGTATGAAAGGAAAGCTCAGTCCTCGATACATTCGTCCATACCAGATATCCAAGTGGGTTGGTAGTGTAGCGTATGAGTTGGAGCTACCACAAGAGTTAGTAGCAGTTTATCTAGTGTTTCATATTTCTATGTTAAAGAAGTGTTTAGGTGATCATGCACTTATTATGCCTCCGAGAGTATTGGAGTAAAGGATAGTCTTTCGTATGAGGAGATTCCAGTTCAGATCATTGATCGTCAGGTCCGCAAGTTAAGAACCAAAGAGATTGTATCAGTCATAGTATTTTGAAGGAACCAATTGGTTGAAGAAGCTACATGGGAAGCCGAGGAGGATATGAAGAAGAGATACCCTCACCTCTTTTCCTCTAAATCATTTCCAGACCAAGTTGCAAATCACTCTTTAAGTTGATTAATTGAGTTTATGTTATTTTCATGTTTTGTGCTTTGTGTGGTGTTGCTAGACATTTTCCCGCCCCTTTTATGCTTAGTTTGATCACATTTGAGGATGAATGTTCCCAAGGAGGAGATATTGTAACACCTCAGACTTTGAAAAGGATAAAAAAGGGTAACATACAAGTATGGACCATGGACCTTTAACACCACCCTAGACAGCTCGTTTACAAATGGTGGAGGACTGTCCAAGTCTACTAAGGTGGGAGTCACCTAGACGAGACACTAGACGGCCCGTGTGGTGACCTGTACGTTCTATTTAGTGGTTTGTTCAAGTTACCCATCATTTTTAAAGTTTTGGGTCAACTTCAAATGATCATATCTCTCACAACATAATGATTTAGATGTCTCATGACCTATCAAATTAATGGTCTTTGAGTACTCATTCAAACACCACCAATTTTTCCTCATTTCGAGTTTGAAGTAAAAAGTTATGTTTGTTTTAGTAAAGCCCTATTAGTAGGTGAAGCTTGACGACCAGCTAGACAACCCATGGAGTATTTCACAGACCATGAAGACTTAAATGGTCCATGAAACCTCCCTTTTAAGGTATCTTTTAATTTTTAAAACATGGGTCATTTTGGTCTTTCCCCTATGTGTTTGGTACTTAAACTACATCGTTTTAACCCCTATTCTAACCATAAACCAAGATTTTTTACACCTAATTAAGGGCTTAGAAAGTGTTAATCAAGTTTTTTTTTCATTCATTAACACTTCAAGACATTAGAGCAAGGTTCCAAGAGGAGAAAACCTACAGTTCAAGCGTTCTTTGAGTTTCGTTGATTTTGCCGAAGAACTTCATTATTCTAGGAATGTAAGAATATCATAGTATTAAACTAGTTCATCTTCATGCCATACATCTACTTTCAACTTAGAAAAAGTTTAATGTAGGGTTCTATCCTTTGATTTGATATTTTTGAGATAAGTTAATTTTGAGTTCTTGAATTCCTGTTTCTTTTTAAAATTATATTCCTAATTATTGAATTGCTTTATGTTATGTATTGAGATACTTGAGTTTAGTTGTTCAAGTCTATATTTAAGCATGAATCCTATGAGTTGACAATTGTTGAGAGGAGTAGTTTCGTTGAGTTCTTGAGTTTTTAGTATTGAGTTCTCTATATTGTTATTGAGATCCTTGAGTTGATTTATTCATGTATGTTTTCAGCATCAACCCTATTCATGAGTATTCATTCACTTATTTTTGAGAATCTTTTAGACAAAACATTATTGTTTAAACTAAGTTTTGAGGAAGTAAAGAGGAGTTTGAGAAAACGTATAAGGGAACTAAGTATTTTCCAAATGTTTCATTTTTACATGAAGAAAAAGACTAGACTTTTTTTAGAGGAGTTAAAAGAATTTTAAAAAAGATTAAATACAGAGCAGTTACCTCTTAAAGATGCCCTTTTTTGAGTAATTATCTCAAGCCAGAATATATTTTTACATCTACCAAAGAGAAACCCTGTTTTCTAAATGTGCAGTGAGTTTCAGAGATATTTCAGAGCAGTTACCTCTTTTAAGAGGATAGTTTGAACAATTATCTCAAGTCATAAAAGATTATGTTCTTATACATTTGAGCAAAAGTAAATATTATTTTTAATAGTATTGAGCATTGATATGGGGGAGAGTTCAAATAACTCACAGCCTATAAACCATATCTTGCAAACATGGGTACATGATCATACTTTTTAGATGAATCCTTAGTGTCTTAAGGCAGAGATTAATGGATCCTCTTAGTTGAGATGTCCTATATCCCAGTACCATATAGGAAAGTTCTGGCAGCATGGACAATACGTTGTATCGTCAGGTAGCTCATAGTGATGGTTATTGGTTAGAGAATCTCCCACTAGAGTTTAAATGTATTTTTATATATCAAGTTCAAATATGGGAAAGTATCTTCTAAATTTAAATGATTTCATTCCTTTAATTCTTTACATTCAGTTGAGTTTATGTTATATCTTTTGCATTCTTTTCATTCAATTATTTCGTCTCGGCTATATTACATACTCATGCATTCAATGTACTGATGTCATTCGACCTGCATTTTTTATGGTACAAATACAGGTGTTCAAGATCATCAACAAGTGCTTCTTGAGATCATTTGACATTCCATTTAGCTTCTGCTAAGTCTCCTTGCATTCTTGAGGACTCCCATTTTCCTTTCAGTTTATTCATTTTAGAGTTGATGAGTCTCTCACTATGTTCGTTTCTATTTCGAGGTCTTGAAAACCATTACTTATAGTTTATTAAATATTTCCAGACATTTATTTGAGTTGAGTTTAATTAAAACAATTAATTTTGATAATGCATTTAAAGTTTCCTATTTTCTTGAGTAAATCTTTTGTTGTGTAGTGAGCCAAGCCAAGTGTTCGTTTGTGGACCAGATGTGGTTCTCGAGTGTCGGCCACGTCCAGGTTGTAGGCACAAGGTATGACAAGTCTCGTCCAGTTATAGATTTCTAAAGAGATAGGTGGTTTGATTGCTTTTATTGAGGCTCCTTCTTCCTTAGTTGAGAAGATTCATGAGTGTCAGTTTGATGATGAGAAAGTATGTCTCATTCGAGACAAGGTCATTAGAGAAGAAGCCAATGAGGTTATCCTTGATTCTATTGATGTCTTGCATATTAGAGGCAAGATTTGGGTGCCTAAGGTGGGCAACTTGATTAGATTGATTCTTGATGAGGCCTATTGTTACCGATATTACATCCATTCAGGTGTTGCAAAGATGTATCATAACCAAATCCAACACTATTTGTGGTGTGGTATGAAGTGGGATATTACAGATTTTGTTTCGAGGTGTTTAAGTTCTCTACATGTCTAATGTGAGCACAAATAGCCTGGAGGTATATCTAAGAGGATGCTTATTCCAACCTATAAGTGGGAGCGGATCACTATGGACTTTGTTGTGGGACTACCCACCACCGTGGGTGGTTGTTGATAGGTTGACCAGGTCCACCCATTTCATCTAACATTGTGTGAAGTATACAATATAGAAGTTAGCTAAGTTTTATATTAATCAGATTGTGTGATTGCATAGAGTCCCAATTTATATTGTCTCTGATCGGGGTTCATTATTCACTTCCCTTTTTTGGAAGGCATTACAGCTTGGTTTGGGTACTCGGTTAGATATGAGTACAACCTTCTACCCTCAAACAGATGGTCAATCCGAGACGATTTAGGTGTTGGAGGACATTCCTAGAGCTTGTGTGATTGATTTTCGTGCTAGATGGGATAAGCATTTTCTCTTAGCATAGTTTGCCGACAATAATAGTTATCATTCCAGTATTCAGATGACCCCTTTTGAGGCATTCTATAACAGGCAGTGTAGATCTCTGATCGGATGGTGTGATTCAGCTTAGATAGATTCGTTAGATACAGACTTGCTTAAAGATGCTATGGAGAAGGTTTGTATGACCCAGGGTAGACTTTTGAAAGCCAGTGTTCATGGAGGGTGATCGTGTTTGGCTCTGAGGTTCACCCATGAAGGGTGTGATGAGGTTTGGAAAGAAGGACAAGCTTAACCTAAGATTCATTGGACCTTTTGAGATTTTGAGCCATGTGGGAGATATGGCCTATAAGTTAGCATTTCCACCTAGTATTGAGCTGTGAATCCCGTATTTAATGTCCCCATGCTTCAGATTTACGTGTCGAATAAGTCTCATGTACTTTCTCTTGTTTCAATTGAATTGGATCTAGAATTATCTTTTGGGGAGGAGCCTATATCCATCTTTGATAGGCAAGTGCAGAAGTATAGGACTAAAGATATCACTTCAGTGAAGGTGTAGTGGAAGTATCGTTCAGTTGGTGAGGTGACTTGGGAGACAGAGTCAGATATGCATCCTAGATATCCTCAGCTTTTTTTAAGCTCCAGGTACTTTCTTTTGCCTTATGTTCAAGGATGAAAATGGATTTTAGTGGCAGACAATGTAATTACCCTATCGGTCATTTTTTATTTCCATAGAAATTACTGTTTTTTCCTCCCAATGTCAACCCCGAGTCATTTTTTTCTTAAGTTTAAAAAGTTGGTTTCAAACTTTGAGTTAAAGGTTGAGAATTTGGTAAGTTTTGAGTTTAAAGGCTAAGTTGTTAAGAAAGTATTTTCTCGATTCCATCAGTCCCAAATGTGAAACTGATCCGTGAGAGTCGTAGGTTTCAATTTCCGAGTCTTTTTGAGGATTTGAGGTACTAAGTTATGAAATTGTTGAAATTTAGCCTTTGGATTTAATATGGTCAATATTCGAGGTTCGGACGCTCGGATCATGATTCCAAGAGTTTCATTTGGTTTAGGGGATTATTTTTTGTCTATGTGATGTCTTGCGTGATTTTTGAGAGGTATGGATTTTTTTATAGCTTTGTTAGGTGTTGAGTTACTTTCTTGTGGTTTTCACTGATGTTGAGTCAAGGAGACCTTGGATTCGTGTTATGAAGTTCCATTGAGTCTGAAAAGTTGAATGTAGTCAATTTGCATATGTGGTTTTTTGTTTACACGGTTCCAAACAAATCTCGAGAGTCCTTTCAATGATTTTGAGTTTAGTTGGGTTCTGGTTCTGGTGCATGGCCATTTCGGTCATCGCAATCGCGAGACTCCCTCATTGCAATTGTGTAGCATTATATTAGGTGCATCACAATCGTATGGTTCTTTCCGCGATCACGGTGGTTAATTTTAATAAGTTGACTGCTTGACTCATCACGATCGCGATGAGCATTTGTGACCTGGGCAGAATATTTTCTAAAATTAACGTATCAACACCATTTCACAATTTTTTGAGTTTTGGAAACTTTGAGAGGTGATTTGGACCTGGTTTTCGAGTAAAATATTTTGCGTAACGGTTCTTAACTCTAAATCATGAACTACCTATTATTATTGAATTTATGAGTTTAAATCAAGATTTTGGGTTGATAAATTGGGAGTTCGTCATGAACTTGAATTTTTAAGTAAAAGTGAGTTAAGAACTAAATTTTAAGTCCATTTTTTAATTGATTTCCCTAATGAGATCCTAAGTACTTGAGTAGTGTTTTCAAGTATTATTTTTCTGGATTCAGATCTTATTTTTGAAATTGTGTTTTATCTTTAATAATTCACCTTTTAAGGAAATTGATGTGGATATTGTTATTTCCAAAACTTTATTGTAAATACTTTCTTATTTATAGATTTTTTTGGCTTCGAAAGTGATTTGGAAGGGGGAAACTCAACTATTGGAGTGATCGTTGATTGATTTAAGGAAGTGACTTCCTAAAACTTGCATTCTAGTTGAATTCGTATTCTTCCTTTGTTGATTTTGTGTTGGGAGTAATGGGAATGACGTGAAGGGCTTAAATTGTCCACTTGTTATATCTAAATGAATAAAAAATGGTTGAAAAGAAAAAAGGCTATGTGTTGAACATGATGATGTGAATTGCCTTACTGTAACCCTTATTAATTGATTCATGAAATGCTTGAAAGCATGAATGTGAAATTGAATAGTCCAAATTGTTGTCTTTTCTATGTAGTGTGATATTGTGTGTGTTCTTTGAAACTGCACACCGTGATGAGACATATGATGAATTATTATGCGGAGGTCTTTACCAGTGAATGTTGTTATGCTAAGGTCTTTGTCGGTGAGTGTTTTAATGCAGAGGTCTTTAACGACGGGTGTTGTTATGCCGAGGTTTTTGCGAGCGAGTGTTATCATGCCGAGATCTTTTACAGTGAGTGTTATTATGCCGAGGTTTTTGTTGATGAGTGTTGTTGTGCAGAGGTCTTTTTCGGTGAATGTTAAAGTCGATGGGAAATGGTTCCGTCTAGTGTTGATCATTGTGACTTGATACACTTGATGCTTATGCATGTGACTTAATTGTGAATTGTAATTGATGTGCTAGTTATGTGTGACAGAGCTACTTGTTATTGAGATTGACTTATTTGATTTATTAATTGTTGAACTGGAATATTGGGCCTCTAAGGCGTGCATTGTGGAATTGCTAGGTTGGGCTGATTTTTGTGTAGGTTATAGTTCGAGAAGACTCGATTGGAGTGTAAAGGGGTATTCAATTTTCGCCTGGCTAGTTTATTTAGTAGGTTGCTTGCTGGGTACCGTGTTGTTAGTACTCACCCCTTGCTTCTACACTTGAGTAGGTGCCGAACCCGTACACATGTGATCTATTTCTTCTTCTATTGATCTCAAGGCTCGTCCAGGACTTGAAGAGGTTGTTGCTTGTCATTTGGCGGGCCCTCTTTCTCCTTTCCTTACACTTAATTTGTTCTATTTGAGAAACAAAGATTTATATGTATTTATTAATTCCACATTTATGTATTTAGTGGCTTATACACGTGACAACTAGATTTTTTTATTTTAATAGAAAAATAAGTTGTCTGCTTTATATTGTTCTCATTATTACTATTTTCCACTTTCCTTTCATTCTCGTTTTGTTGAGGCTGACTAATCCTTGTTGGGAAAGAGAAGTGTCATCACGTCTAGTTTTGGGTCGTGAAATAAATAGTTAAGATTATTTATTTTCTCAACATTTGAATATATAAAAAAAAAATTTGTTTAAAAAATAACATAAAATTCAAATAGAACAAAAAATTTATCTAATATTATATTAATAAAATATTTTTAAATTGTATACAACAATTAGTGATGGTGATAACTAACGTGAGTAACTTCATTGTTATTGGCGGAGGAAGAGCCAAGAGTTGGGAATTCTAAATTTCCTTTAAAATAAAGATAGGCTGGTACGAACCTGTAACTCTAGTGTGAAAAGCATTTCCACGGTCTATTTTTTTACTATAGAACAATCAATCATTTTGTTAAGGGTTCACAAGTTAATACACATATGTAATTATTTAATTTTCTAGTACAAATATAGGGTCTACGCAAAAGCTTAGAGTAGGCATAGGAGTTATGTGGATTGTAGGCGACAACTGTTGAGGTTTTCAATGGGTGACGGAGTCTTTCTCCGTGTGTCACCCATAAAGGGTGTGATAAGATTCAGGAGAAGGGGAAATCGTAGCCCTAGGCATATTGGGCCTTTTGAGATCCTCCAGACAGTTGGCGAGGTTGTATATGAGTAGGCTCTACCTCTAGTATTCTCAGCTATCCACCAAGTTTTCCATGTTTCGATGTTACGTTGGTATGTTCCTGATGGGTCTCATGTGCTTCAATATGATGCAGTAAAGCTAGATGACCTCTTGACTTTCATAGAGGAGCCAGTTTTCATTCAAGATAGAGACGTGTGCCGGATGCATTTGATAGTCATCCCTATGGTTAAGGTCTGTTGGAGACATCTTCCTATTGAAAAGGTAACCTGGGAGACCGAACATAATATGTGGGAGCAGTTCCCTGGTCATTTATGTTCTTACGCCACATGTTCATCCTTTAGAGATTTCCTCTAGGGAACCCAAGTCATTTATGACTCGCTCGGACTGACAGTTCGGCCACCTAGTCATTTGTTTAGGTTTTGTGTTAGTTTTAGTGTTTTAGAGGATTTTGGACCTTCAACGGTCAGTTTTGACCAAAAGTTCAAGGAGATAACCTCAAATCCAATTCTGACGATTCTATCCGCTCTGGAAGGGTCATTTTAGGCCAATAGCATGGTCGACATGACTCCTGAGTCTTTAAGTGTGAGTTTGTGCAATTAGGCATTTTAACTTTTAAGTTAAAGCCTAGGTTTGACTTTAGTCAACATAATTGGATGAGAATTTCATCAGCATGGTTAGCTCTAAATTGTTTAGTTTGGTCTAGAATGACCCTTTATTTTGATCTCGAGGCTACTAGGCTTATTCCAAGCCCCCTTGTCGATTTTGGCTTAAAATAGAGTTTGAGGGTAGGACCCACTTGTTACCTTAATGACCTCATATGGGAATTTTGAATACTCTATTGCGTCCAGAATATTAAATTTGGTAGTGTTGCATGTCTTGTTTGTGTGCACGGGATTATGAATGAATTCGGAATTCCCCGTCGGAGATTTGGAAATTGTCAAACCAGTTGATATGCATCAGCTGGGACAGGCCACTTTCGGCCTTCATGATCCCAAGCTGAGGATTACGTTTGTGGAGACCATTGGGCCTGACCTCCGCATTAACATGATCTTCTCCCAGCTTGCGAGGCTTCGTGTTCACGGGGACCTGGTTTCTTTCGTGGGACTTGGACTTCCCTTTTCTACAAGTTCATAGGATTTCCTCTGCGTTCGCAATGGCCGACATCCGAGTTGGCCATGATCTTGGTGCTTGGCCTCCACGATTTGGGTAAAGAGTTTCGTCCAGTCTTTTTATATAAGACTTAGACGCGACCAACTATAGCTTCAAGAATTGAAATTGAGTTTTCTCTCTCATTTTAGATCGAACTGGGGTGATTCAAATTCCCACGTATCCGAAATTGTTAGGGATTTGTTGTGGAGTTACTGGATATTGTTGGTGAACCTCCGTTAGAGGTGAATTCTTCGTCAAAGCTGCTATCTCAAGTTATGCTTTTAGCTAAATGGTTGCTTTCTTGCATGTTGTTGTGGTTTGCTATTTCAGGCCTCGAATTATGCTCAATCTATGAACACAAGCTCAAGCATAGTTTAGGACTTCTTAAAGGAGTTAATTCCAAAAATTTTGATGTAGGTCCCACAATTCTAGTTTGACTCCAAAATTGATATGTTTCTATTTTATATGATTTTGGTGTCTAAATGACCGTACTGATGTTCTGATCCTAATTTGAATAGAGTGGAAGCGTTTGAAGGGCATTCCAGAAGGAAAATATCTGCCAGTGTGATTTGAAGAGTGAGCACTCGACCTATAGGTTGGTTATGGCTTCCTTTCTAGTTAGATTGAACCTGAATGCGTAAATTCCTGATTATTAGCATGAATTGGGGGTAGGTACCTAGTTATTCTTTCTTCTCTTCAAAGATACCATGTTTTAGGATTGATCACCACTGTTTCAAGGTTAGTACCATGCTAGTAGGGGTTTTATGTCTGTTGTCGCATGCTGTTGTGAATGACTTGCATTGGTACTTGTTGTTTGAACCATATTTGGCCTTAGTCTTGGATAAACTAGTGTTGCCTAATATTCACAAGCCTTGTAGCCTCATTATTGTCTCCGACATAGTTTTGGATGGACTAGATCATTGTAGACTGGAATAGCAGACTGGAGTCTGATAGTTTGAGTCTTAGTTTAGACGATTGTGCAGCTTTGTAGACTTCTTTCTTCCTTCCCTATCTCTGCGGCACCGGTGTGTTACCGGAGTGTCGTGTTTTCATGACAACTTGAGATTGGTTTTTTCTAAGCTTGGAGGTTCATGTGGATGTTTGTGGGGGGACGTCATTCCACAATGACTTAGTTCTTATTTTGGAATCCTCTTTGGAGTCAACACGCCCCTTGTCACTCTTACTAGTCAGATTGGGTGTTGACTGGTCAATATGATTACTTCTGGTTCGAGGCTGGTATTTACGATATGATTATATCCAGTTCGAGGCTGATGTTGACAATTCGAGGCCGTTATTCCCAATCCGAGGTTGATGCTTTACGGTTTGATGCCTTCACCTCTAGTTAGAGGTCATCACTAAAGGTTCGAGTCTTTGGGTACATTTATAAGAGATGGATTGAGGCACTTAACTCTTGTAGTCACAGTTATTTGGTGTACCTGTCAATCTTATAGGGTCCGTTCGGGTTCTATTTTAACTTGTGCACAAGTGTAACTTCTAGGCTTTTGGGGGTCCAATTAGGTTTAGTTTAATTATACTTAGATTTACTTTCAGTTTGCTCATGTGCTTTAATTCATATCAACATTGACCTCTACTTGTGTCTAGTAACTATCTTTTTTGAATGTTTTTACCTTTCTTGCTTGGTTGGCCTATGATGCCTATTGAGTACCTTTGTTTTGGTACTTATGCTACACTCAACATCTGCTTTGTGAGGCAGGTCCTAGTACCAGTTACCATCATGGATCGTTTGTGCCATCTTTTGCAGCTTACTGATTGACATCGAAGACGAGGGTCAGCACTTGGCATCCTAGATTGACATGTCTCCTTTTGTATACATGTTTAGCTAGTCTTTTCCCCTTGAGACGACTTGTTGTGGTCAACTTTTGGGACTTACATTTGTTCATATTACACAGCTTTGACCTCATGACTTTCGTGTTTTTTGAGGGTTTTATATATATATATATATATAGTTTTTGGTTTGCTTCCGTTTCTGTCTAATCCTTATTGCTAGTGTTATTTATGTCTAGTTCTACCCTTGTACTCATTACTTGTCGTTCTAGGTACGTGTTGTGTTACCTAATGTTGGGTCATAGTAGGTGTCATCATGACTCAGGAAGTTGGGTCGTGACAAGTCTTTTGTCCTATTATAAATTATTTTTGTTTGTTTTTCTCATCTATTGTTTTTGTCTTATCATCAATTTCTTTTGTTCTTTCTCTTTATTATTTTTATTTTATCTTTTATTCTTTTATCATTTATTATTTTTATTTATTCTTTTCTCATTTATTATCTTTATTCTTTTTTTATTTTATCCTCTATTAGAGATATCATTTGGTAATATTTTATTATTTCTGCTTTTTTATTAGTTTATCTTCTTTTTGATTTATTTCTCTCTTTCTATATTTTTATGTAACGACCTGATTCCGTCATTAGGTAAAAGCCAATGGGAAAAGAATTGGGGTCAGAAAACTTTTGAGTAGTAACTTGGAAATTCCTAGCCTAGTCTAGATTTGGACGAAATCTAAGTCAGTGAGGTCTAGGGAAATCTGGTAATTAATGAGAGCTATAATTATGAATTTGATCACTTGAGTAGATAACTGAGAAGTTAAGAAAACCCATACGACTTTACGGACTCAAATTCGGGGGGGTAGAACTATCGAAACTGATCTTAGCGTGAACGGGTAGTGTTTGAATGTCATAGGCTGAAGGTGTGTTGTGAAATTGTCACGACCCAAGGGTACCCCCCTAGACGTAAAACTTTTAGTTAAAATAGAAGTCTTTTATAAAATGAAAGACAATTTATGACACTATGTCTCAAACCATCTATAACATTGAATTAAAACTCTGGAATAGAACTTTAGGGACACAACACTTACAAAAAAGTCTAAAAGATAAAAGAAAGACAATAAAGGACATATGGCCAAGCCCTCGAATACATTGAGGACTCACCAATCTTCTTCTTCTTGATCTACTATGAACCTAGCCATGAGGAAGGAATCTAATATCTCCAAGGCCTACACTTATAGAAAATGTAGAAAGAAGGGGTTAGCACAAAAACGTACCAAGTATGAAAGCATGCACAAAATCTTTGAAATACGATAAAAAGGAAATTTTAGTTGAAGAGTATGCATTTGTCAAGTTTGGAAACCAACATGCACTTTCAATGTAAAAGACAAGTCATAATCACATTTATACCCATAACATAGTAAAACCATCACCTTAGCAACCCCTAAGAAATACTTGTGCAAGGTATGGTTGACATCCCATAATATCAACCATACAAAGTACTCCCTTGAAGATACCTTAGTCATACATATCATCTTTAGACCTCATCATAATCAATAGTCATAAGTAAGGAAATAGTCATGTATATTAATTGAACATAAGGAAAGTCATTCATAGCAACCAACCATTCAACATACATGCATACATTCATGTCTCATCATATCATAAAGAATATCATAATAAATAGAACCAGCACATAAGTAACCTTGAGCTCTACTTGTGCAATGCATAGAAAGGATCCCACAATCCTATCTACACTAAGTATCCCCTCTAGGCCACCACGATCATGCATAACATACCTTGACCTTATCCAAAGACAACATTCATAAAAAAGGAGACATTCATGTTCATATATATTATAATAAGTAAGACACTCATATCAATAATTCATATCATGCTTACATAAGATCATTTATCTTCATAGTATAAGGAACCCACACCACAACCCATTTATAAGTCTACTTGTGCAATGTGTAAGTAAAGTCCCATACCCCCACTCACACTAAGTAAACCTCATTAAGAAGTCATAAGTATAGTTCATGTTCATAATTCATATAAAGCATACAGTTAACTCATAATCATCATATCTTAAGAGAACATACCACAATCATGCTCAAAGCCCACTTGTGCAATGCATGAATGAAGTTTCATACCCCCATCCATGCTAAGTAGAACTTCTTAAGGAACCATAGTACATAACTCATGTTCTTATCATAATTCATATTATTCTTATATAGGGAAAATAGCATTAACCAACATAGACCATGTGATCGACAAGGAATCCGGTGTCGTATAACCCCACACAGAAGAAGGTCTCCTACTTGCCTAAGGTAGAACTAAATGAATAGCTATAATGTGGATCCACTAGCTAAAGACCTATGTGGGCACATAGTTATTGGATAGGGAAATTGCTTCTAGAAACCCGACCTATTGTATTGGTGGAGGAGCTTCCATCTTATGATAATAATTTAGATGACCCGACCTATTGTATTGACGGAAGGGCATCTACCTCACTGACCCTATCTACTCGGTGCTAAGCATTATTTCCCCAAATTATACATAATTAGTTTTGAATTGCATTTACATGTGTGTAGGAATATTTTTCCCTTCATTCAATACAACTCATAAAATAGTTCATAGATTCAATAAAGTAAGAATGTACTTTCAACCTTACAATCAACATTAGTATGTGAGTAGGACTTTCACATTACATTCATAGTGTTTTCATGAGAATAGACTTTAAATCAACACCACAACATTACCATCATCCTAGACAATTCATACATAATCAAGTGTAGGGGTAAGGTAAGAATAACCTTTCAATAATACCTCAATTTACACATTAGTCATAGGATCTTCACCTTTCAAGTGAATCATAAGTTTATACACAACTTCCATCAATATGTACAAACTCAGCTATTTACCCTTTCAAGGGTCATGAATCATGTCTCACAATCACACTTAGAATTACTGCTTTAAACATGAATAAAACAAGATTCAATAACTAAATTAACATAGATACAATTCATAGTAATCATCTTGCATCAACACACCCATCACAATTCATGAAATTGGGGTCTTGGGGGTGTTCATGGATTCATGGGGAATTTAACAATAAAAATCACCGTTAAACTTCAAATCATCCATAATATATGACAATTAACATAATGAAATCATTTTTAGAAAGAACCCATGGCTATAATGAAACCCCTAGTTTTTGAACAAGTTACCAATTTTGAAATCAAGAGTTGAAGAGCTTCATGGAGAAAAGTGTTCCATGAATCAAGACTCTCATACCTTAATTGATTTCTTCCTCACGAAATTGGAGTGAAAAGGATGGATCTTGAACCCCTAGCTTGACCTTGTTGAAGTTCTTCAATGGAGTCTAGAGAGAATATTTTGAGAGGGAAGTTAGCTGAGTTTTGAGTTTGTGAGTTATGAGAGTTAAAAGGGTTTATTTAATAGTTAAAAGTACATTAATATATCTAAAATAAATAATAATAACCGACCCTACCATTAAATAAATAAAATAGAATTTAAGAAAACACCCCTCCCTTGGCCGAACCCAAACCAGCTTTTGCAGGTGGGTGATCCACGGACCCCATCCACGGATTGTTGATGGGACCACAACCCATCCTGCATGGGTGTGGTTTGGATCAGAGAGGGTGAATTGGGGGACAGCTTGGGGAGACTAAGTCTCGACCCACACCTCCTAACCACGAAGCGTGGTTCCACCCACGACTCGTGGGTGCCTAACCGTGGTTCATGTTGTATTTTATAACTTTATGGACCTTCCCTTCGGTCCTCCTCAAGGACCCTTGGGGGATCCTAGGGGGTCATGCCTTGACGTTTAGGCACTAGAACCCTAGTACTAAGTTAGGGAAGCTATTTTAGGACTCTAACATTACGTTTTAACTTTATTAGACTACTAGACTACATGTTAGGCTCTAGCTTAGGTCATTAGATTTCCGGGGTGTTGCATTATCTCCCCCTTGGGAACATTCGTCCCCGAATGGCGATCTAAAAACCAAACTAAGTTAGAAACTCTACGCTAACAGCCCATTATGCATGTAACATCAACAATGTGCAAAACTTGCTAATGCACTATTCAAAAGGAGGGAAACTTCAACTCCATTTCACAACACGGCCAATGTAATATAAGAAAGTAGGAACTACATCTACCAACCCATGATGCAAGAATCTCAATAACTAGCCATGTTCAAGGAGGAACTACCATCTCCTAGTCATAATATGCTCAACATACTCTCATGGAGTTCATACGCAATTTACTCTCACAAAGCATTCCATTCAAGGAGGAATTTCTCAACTCCAAATCAATGTCATGTTTTTCTTCTCATGAAGTACAATAGGCACTCATACTCAATGCATTACAAAATGACGAAAACAATACACATAAACTCATTTTGTTTCAAAACACAAGTTTTCATGAACATGCATCATAGAAAGAAGTCATGGCAACACATAAGCACATAACAACAAATGTATAGATAGGCACACCATCTCCCCCTTGGGAGTGAGCCTACACAACCACTTCTAAACATCATTAATCACATAGTCATAGGAGGAATTATCTTTTCCAACTAGAAACAAGCTCAACAACACACTAATATGGAGCCAATATGCCATTTCATCAAAACATATCAAAGTATGTTCATCAAATCATCTCATGAAGTCAAATATGCTATCACCAAACTAAGATGCACAACAACATAAGGAACATGTAAATCATGAAAACCCATTTTATACGAAATAAGAATCTTTCAAAAACATGCATAACATAAGGAGATCATGGAAATTTCAAAAACACTCATGACTCCTAGACATAAAATAGGCTCAAAAGGAGACTCTTGGTCTCAAGCTAGAATATGAATAAGAAAAGGATGAGGATATCGGGACTCTCAATCAATATTGCTATTTAAGCACATGATCTCCCCCTTGGGAGTAAGCCCCCTTCTTACTAAAACCTCAAATACTACTCCTTTCTAACAAACTCAAGCTTTACCAAGGCTTATTATAACCTTACCGGGCTCTAAAGCCATAGAGGTCTAATAATCATGCATCCAAATCCTACCAAGGTTAACAAAAGTAAATCTATGGGACAAGGGGATCATGGGACATATATACATCCAAAACTGCACAATCAAGAAATGAGTCAAGGATAACTTATCATCTTATGCTAGAGGAGGAATAGAAGGGAACATAAGGATATTGGGACATCTCATTGGCCCTTGGCCTCCCAAATAAGCACCTTGAACTAAAACCCTTACTAAAATACCACTCCTCAACATTTTCATGGAAGTACCTTCTTACACTTCTATTTCATAACTTGTCGGTCTAAGATCCCAATTGGTACTTCAAAATTAGAGAGGTTCTCATTTAAGCACTCTTGCTCACAAGTAACCTTACCAACACCACTCAAGGTCTCACATGCGTACCAAACCGGGACTAAACTCCTCAAACTTACTACACCTCTTAAGATGAGAATTTCAAGTCAAACCAAATCATGGACATCTAGAACGCTCAAATTTTTCATATCCATCACACAAAGGGATACTAATCCATGGAGGATTACACTTGTAGCCTCTCACAAAGGAGCCTAGTCACTCAACACCTATACACCACTATTCATCAACTCATCCATCCTATCACAAAAACTCATAATGGCTAGGTTGGGGTTCCACCATCATACACACATCACGATAATCAAACCCATACATCCTAAGGACAACATAAAGCTCATCAAGTCACAAAAGACAAGTACTACCGGAATAAAAATAAGCATGAAACACATACCGAGATCAACATTAGGAGGACACTCTTGTTCACCTCTAACTTGAAGAGCATCAGACCTAATTCTCTTCCTTTCTCTTCCCCTAATGGTAAGTACAGGGCAACCTCTTATTTTGTGGTCACTCCCATCACAACCATAACAATCCTTTGTGCCGGCTAGACACTTACCAAGATGCTTTCTTCCACATATTTTGCAAGTAGGCTTAAGTAACACCGATTCACTATTGCTTCCTCTTTTAGGCTTAGGGTTAGACACCCTCTTCCCCCCTAACTTTTGGGAGAATCTTAGAAGGATCTTGTCCAAAGAACCTCTCAAGTGAAGAATTTCCATCATCCATCCTAACATTCTTTTTCTTCTTCAACCTTTCTTCAAGTTTCTTTTGCTCAATTTCAAAGGCATACACTATAAAGGCGAGCAGCCCTTATAGCAATAGCAAACGACCTACTTATAGCCTATCAACAGGTCAGTCAATATCAGTAGGGGTCCTCTTGCCTAAAAAAAGGAGCAAGTTCCTACGTTCCTAAGGCCTGTGCCCCATGGAAAGGGCAGAGATAGGGAGTGCCTCGCGGATTTCTACTCTTATGGCTTGCGCCAAGCAGGACTGGGATTGCTGCCAACTGGGACTAGAGCTAAAAACGCTTTATTTCATTTCGTTCCCGTTCTTCATTTCCTTCTTCTCGAATCCAAGGGTGCAATGCAAAAGAACGCCTTTTTTCTGGAGGCCTCGGGCAGTGGAAGATGAACAATCGCTAAGGAATAGCTTGCGATCCCAGTCCTGCCTGGCGCGAGCCATAAGAGTAGAAATCCGCGAGGCACTCCCTATCTCTGCCATTTCCATGGGGCACAGGCCTTAGGAACGTAGGAACTTGCTGGCTATTGAAACGAGGCTCCACACCCTTCTCCGTGGGCTTTAGGAATCGAAACTGGACCAAGCTCGCACATAAGCCAGCTACCAAGCAGGAGCAAAAAAAGGAATATGTTGAATTGGGACAGGAAACCATCATAAGCCAGCCAACAAGCAAAACGAGTTCTCATTCACGGATAACTAAGCTTTGACAAGGGAGAGGGGGACCCTTCTCATACCCGCCCTGTCGTACTGCGGCCGGACCAGAAAGGAGAGGGACAGCTAACCTCCTGCCAAGAGGCCAAGGTTGCT
The DNA here is from genome assembly GCA_036250505.1 of Solanum acaule. Lineage (NCBI taxonomy): Eukaryota > Viridiplantae > Streptophyta > Magnoliopsida > Solanales > Solanaceae > Solanum > Solanum acaule. The sequence continues at coordinate 30,658 of JAJOOR010008934.1, read as the reverse complement.
TGCTAACTCTCAGCCACTTGTTAGAAGGAAGTGCAGCTTGATTGTCGGGGGAAATCAACGGGAAGGAAAAAAGAAGGTAGATTATTCTATTCTATTTCCTCCTTTGGTAAGGATTGGCTTTCTGTTCAAGGGTATGTTAAAAACCATCATCTTTTCTCTATCAAAGGGATGTGCCCACACTCGGAATATCCTTCTTTCGTACCCAAGAGTAGCCCTATTTCTAATAGGAGCAATTCAAGCATTAATTAGTACTACCTCAGATCTAAAAGGAAAGGAAAGAGAATAAGGAAAGGTGCCAAGTAGCTGATTGCACATTACTAAGGCAAGGAATAAGACGTCTGAGAAGGGATGCCAAAAAAAGGCTTCAATTTAATCTAGTGCAAAGTCAGTAGTACTAGGGCAACAATCCCGACACAAACTTACTCATCCCCGATTTGGGATTAGATAATAGGATTGGAACATACTTAAACAATTGAGTGAACCTCCATGCATATTCCTTAACACACATATCACCTTGTTTAAGGTTGAGGAACTCAAGCACCAAAGCTTCTCTCATTTCTAAAGGGAAGAACCTCTCTAGAAAGGCACTATTAAACCCTTCCCACTTTATAGGGCCCAATCCTACTAGCCTAGTCTCTCTCCATTGATCATGCCATATTTGTGCAACCCATTTGAGTTGACAAGAAGCTAACTCCACTTTTTCTATCGAAGTTCCCCCTATATGGTCTAACACCTTAGAGTCCTCCTGCAAAAACCCTTGAGGATCTTCTCCCACCTTGGAGCCATAAAACATAGGAGAATACCACCTTAAAAACTCCTTCAATCTAGAAGTTGCTATCCCCCTTATAGGATTTGCCAGAGTTACAACCTCTTTGTTGACTTGCACCATCAAGGCTTGAGCCAACAATTGGATAGCGGACCTAAAGTCCGCATGAGTCATATTCTCCCCTATAGGGTCAATTGGAGCTTGGAGAGGAGCTTAGAGTGGAACTTCTTGCTCCACATTGTCCTCCTCAATCCTTTCAATGTAGGACCTTGGAGTGGTCATATCCTGAAACCATAGGGCACATATTAGGAGAAAGGTCTAATAAATCTAAACTCTAGGGCACGACCTAGAGAATGAACAAGTGATGTTTTCCTAACATCTGATAGCCTTTTATTCATAATATGTGGCGCAATTCACATTTATGAACAAGACTACTAGATGTGGTTTGAAATATCCTAAAACCATCCCAAAAACCTTATGCTCTGATACCATGTTTGTCATGATCTAGGGGTACCCCCTAGACGTAACATGGCATACTCGACCCCGAAGGAGTCTCATACAAGCCTCATAGCATTACTTGAACATAATAGCATAGGAAAATAGTTCGGAATTTAAAACTTTTTTTTACAATCGAAGCCTTTTATAAAATGAAAGGGAATCTATGACACTATGTCTCAAACCATCTATAACATTGAATTAAAACTCTTGAATACAAATTTAGGGACACGGCCCTTACAAAAAAGTCTAAAACATAAAAGAAAGACAATAAAGGACATATGGCCAAGCACTCGAATACAATGAGGACTCACCAATCTTCTTTTTCTTGAACTACTATGAACCTAGCCACGAGGATAGAGTCCAATATCTCCAAGGCCTACATTTATAGAAAATGTAGAAAGAAAGGGTTACCATGAAAATGTACTAAGTATGGAAGCATGCATAAAATCCTTGAAATATGATAAAAAGGACATTTTAGTTGAAGAGTATGCATTTGTCAAGCTTGGAAACCAACATGCACTTTCAATGTAAAAGATAAGCCATAATCACATTTCTACCCATAACATAGTAAAATCATCACCTTAGCAACCCCTAAGAAACACTTGTGCAAGGTATGGTTGACATCCCATAATACCAACCATACTAAGTACTCCCTTGAAGCTACCTTAATCATACATATCATCTTTAGACCTCATCATAATCAATAGTCATAAGTAAGGAAATAGTCATGTATATTAAATGAACATAAGAAAGTCATTCATAGCAACCAACCATTCAACGTACATGCATACATTCTTGTCTCATCATATCCTAAAGAATATCATCATAAATAGAACCATCATATAAGTATCCTTGAGCTCTACTTGTGCAATGCATAGATAGGATCCCATAATCCTAACTACACTAAGTATCCCCTCTAGGCCACCACGATCATGCATAACATACCTTGACCTTATCCATAGCCAACATTCATAAGCAAGGAGACATTCATGTTCATATATTATAATAAGTAATACACTCATATCAACAATTCATAACATGCTTACATAAGTTCATTTATCTTCATAGTATAAGGAACCCACACCACAACCCCTTTATAAGTCGACTTGTGCAATGTGTAAGTGAAGTCTCATACCCCCACTCACACTAAGTAAAGCTCATTAAGAGTTCATAAGTATAGTTCATGTTCATAATTCATATAAAGCATACATTTAACACATAATCATCATATCTTAAGAGAACATACCACAATCACTCTCAAAGCCCACTTGTGCAATGCATGAATAAAGTTTCATACCCCATCCGTGCTAAGTAGAACTTCTTAAGGAACTATAGTACATAACTCATGTTCTTATCATAATTCAAATTATTATTATATACGGAAAATAGCATTAACCGACATAGACCATGTGAGCGACATGGAATCCGGTGTCATATAACCCCACACCGAAGAAGATGTCCTACTTGCCTAAGGTAGAACTCCACTAGCTAAAGACCTATGTGGGCACATAGTTATGGGAAAGGGAGATTGCTTCTATAAACTCGACCTATTGTATTAGCGGAGGAGCTTCCATCTTATGAGAATAATTTAGATGACCCAACCTATTGTATTGACGGAAGGGCATCTACCTCATTGACCCTATCCACTCGGTGCTAAGAATTATTTCCCAAAATTATACATAGTTAGTTTTGAATTGCATTTACATGTGTGAAGGAATATTTTTCCCTTCATTCAATACAACATAAAATAGATCATAGATTCAATAAAGTGAGAATGTACTTTCAACCTTACAATCAACATTAGTATGTGAGTAGAACTTTCACAATACATTCATAGTGTTTTCATAAGAATAGACTTTCAATCAACACTACAACATTATCATCATCCTACACAATTCATAAATAATCAAGTGTAGGGGTAAGGGAAGAATAACCTTTCAACAATACCTCAATTTACACATTAGTGATAGGATCTTCACCTATCAAGTGAATCATAAGTTTATACACAACTTCCATCAATATGTACAAACCCTAGCAATTTACCCTTTCAAGGGTCATGAATCATATCTCACAATCACACTTAGAATTACTACTTTGATCTTGACTAAAACAAGATTTAATAACTAAATTAGCATAGATATAATTCATAGTAATCATCTTCCATCAATACACCCATCACAGTTCATGAAATTGTGGTCTTGGGGGTGCTCATGGGTTCATGGGGAATTTTACAGTAAAAATCACCACTAAACATCAAATCATCCATAATATATGACAATTAAAATAATGAAATCATTTTTAGAAAGAACCCATGGCTATAATGAAAACCCTATTTTTTAAACAAGTTACTAATTTCGATATCAGAGTTGAAGGGCTTCATGGAGAAAAGTGTTCCATGAATCAAGACTCCCATACCTTAATTGATGTCTTCCTCACGAAATTGGAGTGAAAAGGATGGATCTTGAACCCCTAGCTTGACCTTGTTGAAGTTCTTCAATGGAGTCTAAAGAGAGAATGTTTTGAGATGGAAGTTGGTTAAGTTTTGAGTTTGTGAGTTATGCGAGTTAAAAGGGTTTATTTAATAATTAAAAGTACTTAAATATATCTAAAATAACTAATAATAACCGACCCTACCCTTAATTAATTAAAGTAGAATTTATGAAAACACCTCTCACTTGGATGAACCCAAACCAACTTTTGCTGGTGGGTGATCCACGGACCCCATCCACGGATCGTGGATGGGACCACGGTCTGTCCTACATAGGCATGGTTTGGATCTAAGAGGGTGAATTGGGGGACAGCTTGGGGAGACTAAGTCTCGACCCACGCCTCATAACCATAGAACGTGGTTCCACCCACGACTCGTGGGTGCCCAATCGTGGTTCATGCTGTAGTTTACAACTTTTTGGATCTTCCCTTGGGTCCTCCTCAAGGACCCTTGTGGGGTTCTTGAGGGTCATGCCTTGACGTTTGGGCACTAGAACCCTAGTACTAAGTTAGGGAAGTTTATTTAGGACTCTAACCTTATGTTTTAACTTTATTAGGCTACTAGACTACATGTTAGGCTCTAGCTTAGGTCATTAGATTTCTGGGGTGTTACATAAATGGGAGTTTGGAACTCAAATTTCGACTCTCTATCTCCGTGCAAGCTGCCAGGGCAAGGCCTCTTGGGTGGGATAGGGGCAGCCATAGCGGGCCAATCGCGAATTAAGTCGGGGAAAAACCCCAATTTCGTTATTATACTTCAAACTTCATTCTTAAGAGGTAGGAGACAACCTCAGTCGATTTGTTGACGGTTTTCCATGACTTTTGGTGCTAAAGGTAAGGGTTTTACTCCCCTAATCCATTTTTTCGATCCGTAGAACGCAGATTCATGGTTGATTAACATTAGGGGAAGGTTTTGACCTGAAACTAATGGTGGAAAAAGCCTTAAATTGGGTATTAGAATCTTGGGTTTGGCCTAGGATTGATAATGTTGATTGTAATTCGGGTAATTAGGCCTCGTTTATTGATCCTTGTATTAAATTGTTGTTATTAGACCACGAACATGCGAAAAAACCCAGAAAGGGAAGATTCAAGTGCCTTAGGGAGATTAAAGCTTGGTTTCGAGGTAGGTGATGGTTTGATATCATGTTTGTGTGATGTATGTGGGTATTTTCTTCATTGTAATGCTTGTATGTATGTGAATGTAGCACTATTGATCAAACCTAATGAAAATGAGTACGAATAAATGATTGTATGCCATGAATCAACACTTTATTGTATGATTATGAGAATGTACATTGTGTTTGTGATTGTGGTATGATGATTGGATCGGGTGTCACGTTCTGACACACTAATTAGGATTGGGTGTCACGTTCTGGCACACTAACAGTTTGGGTATGGGTTCCATGAGAGGACCATTGAATTTTCATATTTACTTGTTAATGAGAATGTGGAATTGTAAGTTGTTTTTTAATGATAATCGGTATATATGTATATATTCTGTGCATGTCATTTTTACTATGTTGTGACTGCTTATATATGTTTTGCTTACTGGAATAGCTGCATTAACCTACCAGTACACGGTGGTTGTGTACTGATACTGCACTTGCTCTTTCTTTGTTGAGTACAGGGCATCTTCAGATGGCTACTAACAAACCTCATTTAGGAGATCACTGATCGAGATCAAATTCAAGGGTGGGTCAGTTCTTCCAGGCTGCCATGAGTTCTTCTTTTAGTTTGTTCATTTTCTTTAGACTTAGACTATTACTTAAGATATTCGTGGTTTAGTTTTGGGGTTGTACCCATTTTTCTTAGACTTGTGGAACTTTAGAGTTTTGGTACATTGACTTTCAGGTTCGAGGCGTTGTTTTGGAAATGGATTTGTCAAACTCTTGGAGTTTATGGGAACTCCAGTTTATTTCTGCATTTAAACTTGCTTCCATAACTTTAAATGTCTAGCTTTGGGGCTAGTTGGCTAGTATTAATGGTTCTCCCACCGGAGGGTTAGTGTGGATGTCAATCACGATGGTCTAGATCGTGACAAAGTTTGTATCACAGCCCTAGGTTCGTTGATCTCGGTGTACCAAAACGAGTCCAGTAGGGTCTTGCAGAACGGTACGGAGACGTCTATACTTTTCTTTGAGAGGCTATAGGACTTTAGGAAATCTCTCTGTTTTATCTTATCTCCTTTCGTGCTATAACATGATTCCAATTGGTATCTAATCTCCTTCACTCTTCTGTCCGCAGATGGTTAACACTGGATTTGACGGCGTCAGGCCAATAGCTCATGTCAATGAACCAGCTGAGGAATCCACAAAGAGAGGTCGCGGTCAAGGCAGGAGTATATGAATAGCAGGGGCAGAGGCCGAGGAAGGGTAGCACCCACTAAGGATGGAACACAGGTTGAAAATGCTCCTAGAGATGAGGTTCCTCCCGTACATCATGAAGAGGTAGAAGAGAATGTGGAGATTGAGGATGAGGGGGATGTTGGATAGGAAGAGGATGCACCGGTTAGGTATACCGGCGTTCCTCCCTTAGACCCAGTGTTAGCTCAACAAATCATGTCTTTTCTGAAAGGATTGGTTGGTCCTGGAATCTTTCCAGTAGTGCTAGCTACTCAACCCCCAACCAACCGCGCCATTACTATTACTAGTCCCAGAGGAGATGCAACATTAGGTACTGATGCCTTTTTTCATCCTTTGTTGGGTCCCGTAATGACTGGTAATGAGCATGAGATATTGACTAAGTTTCTGAGAGTGACGACGTCTATGAATTCATCTTGGATTGTTATGAGAGGCTACATAAGTTAGGTATACACCAGCATGGGGTGGAGTTTGTAACCTTCCCGTTTCAAGGCGAGGCTAAGTGGTGGTGGAGAGCTTATGTGGAATGCAGATCGTCAGCTTTACCCCCACTCACTTGGACCTAGTTTCATGCTCTATTTCTAGAAAAGTTTGTGCCCTGGACCTTGAGAGATTGTAAGAAGGATGAGTTCATGTCTTTGGACATAGGTGGTATGTCTGTGTCTGCTTATAAGGCTAAGTTACATGCTTTGTCTAAATATGCTACACAACTGGTGACTACCGAGGAGGAGAGGATTCGCTTGTTCGTGAAGGAACTGAACTCCGACTTACATGTATTGTCTGTTCACATAACCTCTACAGGGAAAAGTCTTAATGAGGTAACGGATTTTGTGAAGAAAGTGGAAGGATTTAGGCTTGATGGGTAGGTTAAGGCGTTGACTAAGAAAGCTAAGAGCACAGGTAACTTCCAGGGTTTCTACTCCAAAGGTTCGGGGAGGCCGACACTTGCAGCCATGCTAATTCAGTCTATTATGCCCGCTTCTACAGATAATTACTCAGGAACTCCACATCATAATGTTATTCAGGATAGCCAGGGAACAAACCTTCGGCGGGCAGCAGGCCGTCATTTGATCGTACTTGTTATAATTGTGGAGAACCTGTAGATATGAGGAGAGATTACCCCCACCCGCACATGTTGGACCCTGCGTAGCAACATATTAAGTGGTGGTACCAGTGGGCAATGGTAATCATGGTCGAGGACTTCCACAAAAGGTGGGTGAGGAGGAAATCAGCGAAGCCATGAAAGTCGGGGAAATGGTAACGCAGGAAGAGGACCAGTTCAGCTAGGCAAGGAGTTCGCTCGTCAAGATGACAGGGCTCAGTGTTTTTCCTTTTCGAGCAAGAGCGAGGCAAGGTCTTCAGACGCAGTAATCACAGGCACTATTCTTCTATGTGACCGGATGGCTACTGTTTTGTTTGATCCGGGTTCTACTTATTTGTATATGTCCGTTCGGTTTGACTTGGGATTTGATATGATTTATGATGTAATTGATGCCCCCATCCTTGTTTCTACCCCCATTAGAGAGTTTGTCAGAGTCACTCATGTCTATCATGCTTGTCCTATCTTGTTTATGGGTTTTCAGACTTGGGCTGATTTAGTTATTTTGGATATGATTGACTTCAATATAATCTTAGGCATGACTTGATTGTCCCCATATTATGTTGTGCTTAATTGTAATACTAAGTCGGTGACTCTAGAGATTCCGGGTAGGGAAAAATTAGAGTGGGAAGGGGTGTACAAGCCTAAGTCAGCTAAGGTCATATCCTTTATTCGGGCTAGGAAACTGGTGGGGCAGGGTTGTGGCTTATTTGGCCTATATTAGGGATGTTGAGGTTGAGTCTCCCTCTATTGAGTTTATTCCCGTGGTATCAGAATTTAGAGAAGTGTTTTCTACCGATTTGTCTGGTATGCCTCCGGATAGAGATATAGATTTCTGCATTGATTTGAAACCTAGTACTTGCCCCATTTCCATCTCTCTGTATCGTATGGCTCTGGCGGAGTTAAGAGAACTTATGGCTCGAATTCAGGAACTTCTTGATAAAGGATTCATCCGTTCTAGTGTTTCACAATGGGGTGCTCCTGTTTTGTTTGTTAAGAAAAAGGATGGTTGTATGAGGATGTGCATATACTATCGACAATTGAATAGGGTCACCATTTGGAATAGGTATCCATTGCCCCGGATAGATGATCTTTTTGACCAGTTGCAGGGTGCATCAGTTTTCTCTAAGATTGATTTAAGCTCTGGTTACCATCAGTTAAAGATTAAGCATGAGGATATACCAAAAATGGCATTTAAAACCCGCTATAGGCACTACGAGTTTCTAGTGATGTCGGTTGGGTTGGCAAATGCGCCTGTAACTTTCATGAGTTTAATGAATGCTATGTTAAAACCATTTCTTGATTCATTTTTTATTGTGTTTATTGATGACATTTTGGTTTATTCAAGAAGTAAGGAAGAGCATGCCGACCATCTTCCTATTGTTCTGGTGTACTTGGGAGACAAAAGTTGTATGCTAAATTTTCTAAGTGTGAGTTTTGGTTGACTTCGGTTGCCTTTTTGGGATATGTAATTTCAAGGGAAGGGGTAATGGTAGATCCCCAAAAGATTGAAGCAGTTAAGAATTGGGTCAGGCCTTGCTTTGTGACTGAAGTTAGGAGTTTTGTAGGGCTCGCTAGCTACTATTGTCGGTTTGTGAAAAACTTTGCTTCTATTGCCACACATCTGACAAGGGTGACCAAAAAGGAGGTGTTTTTCGAATGGACCGAAGAATGTGAAGAGAGCTTTCAAAAGCTCAAGACTCTTCTAACCACAACACATATTCTAGCACAACCGGTTGAAGGTAAAGATTTCATTGTTTATTATGATGCTTGCAAAATAAAAATGTCAAAGCTTATGCATCGCGGCAGTTGAAAGTGCATGAGAGGAATTACCTGACACATGATTTGGAGTAGGCAGAAGTAGTTTTTGCTCTCAAGATATGGCAGCATTACCTTTATAGTGACAAGTGTGAGGTATTTACTGACCACCGTAGCCTACAACATCTATTCACTCAAAAGGATCTAAATCCGAGACAGGAAAGGTGGATGGAGTTACTCAATGATTATGATGTGACCATCCAGTATCATCCGGGTAAGGCTAAGGTGGTGGCAAACGCATTAAGCCGGAAGACAGTGAGTATAGATAGTCTAGATTGCTTGGGTATATCCAAACGACCTTTGGCTAAGGAAATTCAAACCTTGGAGTCTAAGTTCATGCAGTTGGGCATTTCAGAAATGGGTGGGGTGTTAGCTAGCATTAAGGTTAGGGCCACCTTCATTAAGGAGATCAAGGCCAAACAGATTGAGGATGAGAATTTGAATGATCTCAGAAAGAAGACAGTGTCTGATGTTGGGGGTGTGCTCAATTTTAAAGGAAGGATTTGTATTCCTCGAGTGGAAGACTTGATTCAGAATTTATTGGCAGAATCCCATGGTTCTCAGTATTCCATTCATCCGGGTGTGACCAAGATGTACCCAGATTTGAAGCGACTTTATTGGTCGCCTGGCATGAAGAATGACATAGCGGAGTTTGTGGATAAGTGCCAAAGCTGCCAACAAGTAAAATATGAGAATCAAAGGCCTGCAGGTTTGCGTCAGAGAATGCCAATTTCGGAATGGAAGTGGGAAAGGATAGCTATGGATTTTGTGGTTGGTCTTCCCAAGACATTGGGAAAGTATGATTCTATTTGGGCAGTGGTTGACAGATTAACTAAGTCAGCCCATTTTATTCTAGTCAAAACAGACTATAATGCTCAGCAATTGGCTAAGGTTTATGTGAAAGAGATAGTGAGGCTGCACGGAGTGCCCTTTTCTTTCATCTAAGACCATGGTACGTAGTTCACATCCAAAATTTTGGGAAAATTGCATGAGGAGTTGGGTACTCAACTCACTTTCAGCACCGCTTTCCATCCACAGACAGACGGGCAGTCAGAGAGGACTATTCAAGTGTTAGAGGACATGTTGAGGGCATGTGTGATTGACTTTGGAGAGCATTGGGATTAGTTCCTGCCATTGTGTGAGCTCTCCTATAATAACAATTACCACTCCAGCATTGATATGGCACTATTTTAGGCACTGTATAGGAGATGATATAGATCACCTATAAGATGGTTTGAGGCTTGAGATGTAAAACCTTTGGGGGTTGACTTAGTGAAGGATGCTCAAGATAAGGTAAGAAGCATCCAAGCTAAGCTTTTAGCAGTCCAAAGTTGACATAAAAAGTATGCAAACCATATGGTAAGAGATATGGCATTTCAGACTGGGGAAAAAGGTTTTTCTTAAAGTGTCACCCATAAAAGGGGTGATGACATTCGGCAAGAAGGGTAAGCTTAGTCCTCGATACATTGGACAATTTGAAATTCTTGACTATGTAGGACCAGTAGTTTATAGATTGGCTTTACCTCCTAACTTATCGAGAGTTCATTCGGTACTTCATTTTTTCATGTTGAATAAGTATCATGGGGACAGGGATTACATCATAAAATGGACCTCAGTTTTGTTAGACAAGGACCTTCAGTATGAGAAGGAACCAGTTGCAATTCGTGATCGCAATATCCAGAAGCTGAGGACTAAGGAAATAAAGTATGTGAAGGTTCAATGGAAGCATCGACCAGTTAAGGAAGCTACTTGGGAAATCGAGAAGGACATGCAAGACAAGTATCCCCAATTAATCAACGATTCAGGTACTACTCTACCTTACTTTAGCCAGTCTTTCCTAGTTGATCACTCGGGGATGAATGATGGGTAAATTAGTATCTATTGTAATGACCTGATTCCATCATTAGGGAAAAGCCAATGGGGAAAGAATTGGGGTTAGAAAACTTTTGAGTATTAACTTGGAAATTCCTAGCCTAGTCCAGATTTGGACAAAATATGAGTCAATGAGGACTAAGGAAATCTGGTAATGAATGAGAGATCTAATTATGAATTTGATCACATGAGTAGATAGCTAAGATGTTAAGAAACCCATACGACTTTACGGAATCAAATTCGGGCGAGTAGAACTCTCGAAACTGATCTTAGCATGAACGGGTAGTGTTTGAATGTCATAGGTTGAAGGTGTGTTGTAAAATGGGAGTTTGGAACTCAAATTCTGACTCTCTATCTCAGTGCAAGCCGCCAGGGTGGTATTTATCCTGCCAGGCTGGGATTTATCCCACTAGAGAGGGGCCGATGGGGCGGGATGGGGGCTGCCATAGCGGTCCAGTCGCGAATTTAGTCGGGGAAAAACCCCAATTTCGTTATTATTCTTCAAACTTCATTCTTAAAAGCTAGGAGACGACCTCAGGATTTCTTGATAGTTTTCCATAACTTTTGGTGCTAAAGGTAAGGGTTTTACTCCCCCAATCCATTTTTTCGATCCGTAGAACTTAGATTCATGGGTGATTATCATTGGGGGAGGGTTTGACCTGAAACTAATGGTGGAAAAAGCCCTAAATTGGGTATTAGGATCTTGGGTTTGTCCTAAGGTTGATAATGTTGATTGTAATCCGGGTAATTAGGCCTCGATTATTGATCATTGTATTAAATTGTTTTTTTTAGACCACGAACAAGCGGAAAGAATCTAGAAAGGGAAGATTCAAGTGCTTTAGGGGGATTCAATTTTGGTTTCGTGGTAGGTAATGGTTTGATTTCATGTTTGTGTGATGTATGTGGGTATTTTCTTTATTGTAATGCATGTATGTATGTGAATATAGCACTATTGGTCAAACCTAATGAAAATGAGTATGAATAAACGATTGTATGCGATGAATCAACACTTGATTGTATGATTATGAGAATGTACATTGTGTTTGTGATTATGGTATGATGATTGGATCGGGTGTCACGTTCCGACACACTAATTGGGATCGGGTGTCATGTTCCGGCACACTAACAGTTTGGATATGGGTTCCATGAGAGGACCATTGAATTTTCATATTTACTTGTTAATGAGAATGTGGAATTGTAAGTTGTTTTTGAATAATAACTGGTATCTGTGTATATATTCTTTACATGTCATGTTTACTATGTTGTGACTTATTATGTATGTTTTGCTTACAGGAATAGCCTTGTGATCCTACCAGTACACGGTGGTTGTGTACTGATACTGCACTTGCTGTTTCTTTATTGAGTACAGGGAATCTTCAGGCGGGCTACTGACGGACCACATTTAGGAGATCACTGATCGAGATCGAATTCAAGGGTGAGCTAGTTCTTCCAAGCTGCCATGACTTCTCCTTTTGTTTAGTCCATTTTCTTTGGATTTAGACTAGTACTTTAGGTATTCGTGGTTTAGTTTCGGGGTTGTACCCCTTTTTCTTAGACTTATGGAACTTTAGAGTTTTGGTACTTTGACTTTAAGGTTCTAGGTGTTATTTCCGCAATGTTTTGGTAATGATTTTGTTGGACTTTATGGGAACTCCAGTTTATTTCTGCATTTAAATTTGCTTCCGCATCATTAAATGTTTAGCTTTGTGGTTAGTTGGTTAGTAGTAATGGTTCTCCCACCGGAGGGTTAGTATGGGTGTCAATCACGACGGTCTGGGTCGTGACATTTTACCTTTTTAAGAAAATAAAATTAATTAGTTTTGTTATTTTATTATTGACTATATTTATTTTCTTTCTTATTCTTTTGCTCATTTATTATTTTTATTCTTTTTTCATATTATTCTTTATTAGAGATGCCATTTCGTAAAAAAATTATTATTTCTTTCTTTCTTTGTTTTATTAGTTTACCTTTTTCTTCTTTTTTCTTTTTCTATATTCTTACATTTTTAAAATAAAAAAAAATATTTTGTTCAGTACTTTTGTTCTTTTCTCATTATTATTTTTATTTTCTCTTTTATTCTTTTCCTATTTATTAATTTATTAATTTTTTGTTTTTTTCATTTTATTTTTTATTAGAGATACAATTCGTTAGTAGTTTTCTTATTTGTTTATTTATTCTTCTTTTTTTGTCATTTTCCCCTTTTTTGTTAGTTTACAATCTTTGAATTTTTTTCTCTCTTTTTATATTTTTTCTTTCTTAAAAAACAAATAAATATAAAAAAATAAACTATTAACTAACAACATTTAGATTTTAAAAAAAATGGACTACAATAATAAATTAATAAAAAAATACATAATTATGTGAATTTGGATTTGCGTAAACTACCTTTGACATTTAGTCTGTTTTTCTTAAAAAACAATGATACTGAATTATGTTTATGGGGCACAACTTCAATTTGGATTGAAAGAATTTGCTCGATGTAATGGTAATAGAACAATGTCATGATCCAAAAACACAAATCCTAATGACAACTATGTCCCCAACCGATGGGTAAACCAACCCAATAAGTTAACCGATTCAACTTGAAACGTGGAAAAGTAAGTAGTAAGCATCTCAAATATCAAGTCTTTTATGATAAAAAGCTGAAAAACTAAAATATCACCCCAAGATTTAGTGTCATAAGTACAAGAGCTTTTAAAAGATGCTACAAGTCTGAAATTATATGACGAGTCTAGGCATAAAACATATCCTATCGGAATACCAAAATAACCTAATAAATAGAGATAGATGAAGGTGTGGGCCATAGAAAATTCAAGCAGCTCACCACAACTCCAAAATGATCGAAACTTAGACTCAAAAGCTCCATTGGTGTACTCATATTGAAATCTAATCTGCACCACAAAAGAGTGCAATAAGCGTAGTATAAGAACGAAACTACGTGTACCCAATATGTATCATAGACCGATAACGAAGAAGTAATGACATGAGTATATAAGAAAATCCTTCTTTTATTTTACAAGTTTACGTTACACTTATCAGCCAAGTTCCATCAAATAGGAATAATCAAATGTCACAAAATAGGAAAGTAGTTAGTTAATATTTTATTTTTTGTATTCATTTTATTTTTAAAAAAATAAAAATATAAAAAGAGAAAAAAAATTAAAAGATAGTAAACTAATAAAAAAAAAGGGAAAAAGGCCAAAAAAACAAAGAAGAAGAAATAAAGAAATAACAAAACTACTACCAAATGGTATCTCTAATAAAGGATAAAATGAAAACAAAAAAACAATAAAAATAATAAATGAGAAAAGAATGGGAGAGAATATCATATATCATATATTTCTATCATATAGAAGAGCCAAGTTAAGGACGAACAAGAGCAAATTTGTCATTTCATAAAAAATCTAGAATGTTTGTTTCTATGTTATGGAATCGAAAAAGTTGTAATAGATTTATAATGACAAAATAACCAAATATCTTTTCCTAAATGCCATGCGTATCCTAATGATGTGACATTTAATATTGACTTACATTTTCAATCACATGTTTTTTTCTTGAATGTTTTGAATATACAGTAATAATTAGTGTATTTTAATGAGATATTACACTTCGTATAGTTTTTTTTCCTTTTTTTTATAATGTGATATTTTCATTAAACTAAAAGTATCTATTAAAGAAATGTAGAATAATTTTTTATTTTTACAACATACTATGATTTTTATAGGTATGAAGGTGATTTTAAATCAATTATTTGTTAAGACTTGTAAAATTGATTGACGCAATATTTTTTTCAAAATTTTTTTATATTAAGATATTATAATTTATATAGCTAATTGATGTGATAACTTATTTTAAGTAATATTCCTCTATATTATAAAGTAAAGAACTTCTTACTATGAGGTCATATAAAAATATTCATGCCACACCCCGAGCCTACACCCTGGCTGGGACTGACACTCGAGAACCATTGTTGGCCCCAAGCGAACCCTTGTCCTGACTTAACTTATAGCGGAAGACTTAAATAGCAAGAAAACAGTCTCAAAGGATTACTTATGCAATAGCTTAAAGAAATATTAGACTAGCCAAATTGACAACTCAAGTCTCATAGCAAATCATCTGAAATACAAGACTAAAGAAACCAATACTAATTGTCTATGAAGCCTCTAAATACTAAGAGGGATGTCAGGACAAGACCACCGATTATCCTAACAACTAAAGTACTAGAAGACTATGTAAAAGGAGTCCTCCGAAAAGCAAGGAGGCTCACCGACTGACTCTGAGTGCTTAACTGGATCAACGGGGTGCTGGATGTTGATTCTAGTTACTTGTATCTGCATCATTAAAAGATATAGGCCAAATGGCATCAGTACATTGAATGTACGAGCATGCGAGGGGAAAACTAAACATGACATAAGCTTGAAAGGAATCTGAAAAGAACACTTACCTTAGCTTTTCTCCATTCATGAATACTCAACTCAAATGCGAAGTAAAAACAACAAAAAAAGTGCAGTTTATACAAAGCATTTAAAACAGTAAATGACAACTCAATGTATTTAAGAAATACAATAATAACTCAGTTTACATATAAAGTAATATAATACTGTGGGAGTTTCTCTAACCGACAACCATCACTCTGAGATAATGTGATGATACAACGTCTCACCCACGCTGCCAAAATTGTCCTATAACCTGTCGTGATATATAACGCCTCAACTAAGTGGATCCACTAGTCTATGCTTAAAAGCACTAAGGAATCATCTAAAAAGTATGACCATTTCTACCCACGATGGCTACATGGTTTATGGAGACTTGAGTTATTATGAACTCGTCCCCATATCAGTGCTCAATACTACTCCCAAAATATACTCAGCTCATATGTTTAAAAAACAAAACTCTTTCTGTGATTTGAGGTAATTACTCAAAAACTAGCTTAAAAACTCTCTTGGAAATCGGTGTTTCCTTTCTTCTTTAAATGTGAAAATATTTCAACTCTTGGGAATACTTAGTTCCCATATAATCTTTTGAAGAAAAGAACTCTACTCTTATTCTTTACTCAACTCAAAACTAAAGCCTTAAAACAAAGTGAAAATATTTGTAAAAGACTTTTGAAATGACCCTAAGAACTCTCTAGACTTAGCTCTTAACTTTCCTTGAATTTGAATTTATCGATTCAAGGATTGTGATTCATCATAGGAAGGATCTCATGATGTTTAGGAGTGTATTTAGATAGTTAAACATGAGAAACGATCAAGAAATCACTGTCTAGAAGCAAGTCCGCGACGCGGAGTTGCATTTAATTATTTGGTCGTGAAATAAATTTTGAGGCAGAACGGTCCCTGACCGCTTCGCGGCGCGGGAGAGAATTTTCCAATCCTGAGGAATAAGTCCGCGTCGCGGACCTGGAACCCAGATTTTCCCGACTTGTTCCTTCTTCATTTTCCAACTCCATTTTGCCTAAATTCGATTCTTTTTTTCTCAATTTCTCTTTAGATTCAGATATCCAGCACATGTACACAACAATATAACTCAAAACAACTCTAACAATTGACCTTAAACTCTCAAGAACTCCTCAATCTCATCCCAAATTCAAGAACGAAAGCAATTCAAGAATACAACTCAAGAACATCAAAGTCTAAATCTTTTAGGAAGAAAATCATACTGAAATAAACATGTTTGGCATGTGGGTGAACGAATCCAATGCTATGTGAACTCACATACCTCTTTAGGGATCAACCCTTGGCGAAACAACTTCGATTTCACAAGAAAACTCCAAGAACACTTGATTTTTCTCCTCTTGACTTCTTTCTCCAAAAACCCTAGCATAATTTGGTAAAGCGTTAACTGATCTAAATCTGTTTAGACCCCTAAGTAATTACCAAAAATGAATTAAGCTGATTGGGTAGTGAAAAGACCACAATACCTCTCAAAAATCCGGTTTTGACTTTCCTTATCTAGACAGCCCAACTTCAAATGGGCATATCTCCCTCATACGAACTCGAAATCGCGCAAACTCAGCACCGTTGGAAAGATAATTTAAATATATTTCCTACGGTATCTTGTAGCACACCTAAATCATCCTGATCTAGGATTTATGGTTGTTTGAAGTTTCCCAAAACTCAAACTTAACTTAATTTAACCAATTTTCCAGATTTTTCATTCTTTCCAAAAATGACTCTTTCTAATTCTAGCTCTTTCTAGTTATTTCAAATAGAGAGGTGTTACAATATCTCTCCCTTGAGAACATTTGTCCTCAAATGAGATTACTCTTAGTAAACTAAGGGCGTAACATCAAACATTCAGTTCAAACACCCAACAATCAAATCTAACACATTAAGCATATCAATTAAACAGTACTAAGAAGAGAATTAGTACCTTGATCTGGAATATCTACTGGCTCAAAGATATGTGGATATCTCTTCTTAATATCCTCCTCAGCTTCCCAAGTAGCTTCCTCAACAAACTAATTTCTCCAAAGAACTTTGACTAATGCTACTTCCTTGGTCCTTAACTTGCAAACCTACCGGTGTAGAATCTGAACAGGGAACTCTTCATAAGACAAGCTATCCTTGATACCAATATCTTCGGTTGGTATGATAAGTGAAGGATCTCTCATGCATTTATTCAACATGGAAATATGAACTAGCGGATAGACCGTTGCTAACTCTTATGATACCTCCAACTCATAAGCTACATTGCCAATCCTTTTGGACATTTTTTAAGGGCCAATATACCGGGGACTAAGCTTCCCCTTCTTACCAAATCTCATAACACCCTTCATGGGTGAAACCTTCAAGTATACCCAATCATCTACGTCAAACTCTAACTCCCTTCTCCTAACATCATTGTAGGATTTTTGACGACTCTACGCTGTTTTCAAGCTCTCTTGAATGAATTTCACTTTCTCCATAGCTTGGTGAACTAAGTCTGGTCCTATTAACCCAGCTTCACCAACTTCAAACCATCCAATTGGAGATCTGCATATTCTCCCATAAAGAGCTTCATAAGAACCCATTTAGATGCTAGAGTGGTAACTATTGTTGTAAGCAAATTCAATGAGAAGTAGGTATTCATCCTAATTACCTTTGAAATCAATCACGCAGGCCCTAAACATATCTTCTAGGGTGTGAATAGTGCGATCTGCTTGACAATCTGTCTGAGGATGAAAAGTAGTACACAAGTTCACCTTTGAACCCAAGCCTTTCTGAGAAGATTTCCAGAAGTATGCAGTAAATTGTGCTCCTCTATCTGAAATAATCGATACCGGAACCCCATGAAGTCTGACCAACTCTTGAATGTACAACTTAGCATAATCTTCTGCTGAATGGGTAGTTTTTACCGGTAAAAAGTGGGTTGATTTCGTCATTCAATCGACAATCACCCAAATAGAATCATGCTGCCTACGAGACCGTGGTAAACTTATGATGAAATTCATATTAATCATCTCCCACTTCCATTCAGGAAGTTCTATATTATGAGCCATACCACCGGGCCTTTGGTGCTCTACATTAATTTGTTGGTAATTTGGGCACTTAGCAACAAACTCTGCAATGCCCTTCTTCATACTACTCCACCAATAAACTTCTCTCAAATCGCGATACATCATTGTGGAACCTGGATGGATAGAATATATGGAGCTATGAGCTTCCTCCATGATCCTCTCTTGGAGTTTATCCACCCTTGGTACACACAACCTACCTTGATACCTCAATACGCCATCTCCCCCTTTTTCAAAAGCCAATACTTTTTGCTTATGAACATTTGCCTTAATTCAAGCAAAATAGGTTCTTGGTCTTGCTTCTCTTTTACTTCTGACACTAATGATGACTCAGCCCCATTCATCACCACTACTCCTTCTTCTGTGGAATCCATTAGTCGAACTCCTAAACATGCAAGTCTGTGCACATCTTTTGCTAACTCTTTCTTATATTCCTCAAAATGGGTGGTACTACCTATAGAAAATCTACTTAAGGCATCAGAAACAACATTAGCCTTACCTGGGTGATAAAGAATACTTATGTCATAATCCTTGAGTAACTCTAACCACCTTCGCTGTCTCAGATTTAGTTCTTTCTAACTAAACACGTACTGAAGACTCTTATGGTCGGTGAACACATCCACATGAACACCATAAAGATAATGACGCCCTATTTTCAAAGCAAATACTACGGCAGCCAACTATAAATCATGGGTTGGATAATTCTTCTCATGAACTTTCAACTGCCTGGAGGCATAAGCTATCACTTCGTCATTCTACATTAACACACAACCCAAACCAACTCTAGACGCATCACAATATATGACAAAACCTTGAGTACCTTTTGGTAAGGTCAACACAGGGGCAGTAGTCAACCTCTTTTTCAATTCCTGAAAGCTTTTCTCACAAGCTTCAAACCATTGAAACTTCACTGTTTTCTGAGTCAACTTGGTCAAATGGGATGAAATAGATGAGAACCTCTACAAACCGTCTATAATATCCAGCCAACCCCAAGAAAGTCCAAATATCAGTTGGAGATATAGGTCTAGGCCAATTCTGCACTGCCTCTATCTTTTGGGTGTCAACTCGAATCCCATCACTGGAAACAACATGGCCTAAGAATGCCACCGACTCAAGCCAAAACTCACACTTAGAGAACTTGGCATACAACTCTCTATCCTTTAGAGTTTTGAGGACTATTCTGAGATGACTAGCATGAACTTCCTCATTCCTCGAATAGATTAGAATGTCATCAATGAATACGATAACAAACATATCTAAATAAGGCTTGAATACTCTATTCATAAGGTCCGTAAATGTTGCACACGCATTAGTTAAACCAAACAACATAACTAGGAACACGTAATGACCATAACGAGTTCTGAATGCTGTCTTTGGAATGTCATATTCCCTTACCCTCAACTAATGGTAGCCTGATCTGAGGTCTATGTTAGAGAAACAGGCAGCACCCTGAAGCTGATCGAAAAAACCATCGATTCTCGGAAGAGGATACTTATTCTTGATGGTAACCTTGTTCAACTAGCGATAGTCTATACACATTCTAAGGGGACCTTCTTTCTTCCTCACAAATAAGACCAAAGCGCCCGAAGGTGATACACTTGGTCGAATAAAGCCCGTATCAAGGAGATCTTTCAATTGTTCTTTTAGCTCTTTCAACTCGACTGGAGCTATTTTATATGGCGAAATAGATATAGGACGAGTATATGAAAGAATGTCTATACCAAAGTCTATCTCTCACTTAGGAGGAATTCCTAGTAGATCATCAGGAAAGAGTTCTAAAAACTCACTCACAACTGGAAATGACTCAGTAGGAGGTGTCTTAACACTAGAGTCATTAACTCGAACTATGTGATAGACACAACCCTTGGAAACCAACTTTCTTGCCTTAAGGTACGAAATAAAATAACCCTTAGGCACTGCTGAACTACTACTCCACTCTATAACTGGCTCATTAGAAAACTGGAACTTGACAACTCGAGTTCTACAATCAATGGAGGTATAACAGACATGAAGCTAGTCCATACCCAGAATGATGTCAAAATCAACCATGTCTAACTCAACTAAATCATCCATAGTGTTCTTGTGATTGATGTAAAGGGTACAATCATGATAGAATCGCTCAGCTAGAATAGACTCCCCAATAGGTATAGAAACACAAAAGGGCTCACAAAGTTTCTCAACAAGAAAATCAAATTTCATCGCAACATAAAGAGCCAAAAAAATATAAACTCGCTCTTGGGTCTACCAAAGCATAAACATTAAGAGTAAAGACTTTGATCATACCACTGACAACATCTGGAGAATTATCTTGCTCTTGACGACTCGTGATAGCATATAGGCAGTTTAATCCTCCGCCTGGCCCTAAAGAAGCTCCTATAGATGCAACTCTGTCTGGTGGAGCAACTGATGAAGATTGGGCTCTATTCCCCTAATTCCCATTACCTTGCCGGTTCTTAGGGCACTCTTTCATCAAGTGACCGTCTTGACCACACTTGAAACAACTAGTGGAGCCATCACGACACTTACCTGGGTGGTTCCTACCATACTTAGCACATGCAGGAGCCCAGTTATCTCCTTATGCCACACTACCCTAAGACTGTGCAGGTCTAGCTCTGAAGTTCTGAGAATTCTGACCATTATACTCACCTTTTTTTCTGGGTGCAGGTGCACTAGCAGATGTATGTCCCTTTTGCTTTTACTGAAAGGAAGAACGGTTCACATTACTCCTTTGTTGTCCGAACTAATTCCCTATCTTAGCTTTCTTGTTTCTAAACTCCTCTCTATCCCTCAGCTTCTGTTCCTCAACCTGCTGTACATAAACCACCAACCTTGCTATATCCATGTCTCCTATTAGCATAGTTGTCTTGTCCTCTTTGCTTGGCAGACGGGACAACCCAGCAACAAACAGACTCATCCTGCTCCTCATATTAGCAACCATCTCTGGAGCATATCGGGAAAGTTGGGTAAACTTCAAGATGTACTCATGAACACTTAGTGAATCCTTCTTAAAAGTAAGGAACTCCCGTACCTTGGCTTCTCTCAGTTCATAGGGAAAGAAACGCCCCAAGAACGCACTCTCGAACATAACCCAACTCAAAATCGGTGCATCCTCAACCCTACTCTTCTTCCACTAGTCAAACCAAGTCCTAACAACACTCTTCAGTTGATATGCAGCTAGTTCCACTCGCTCAGCATCAGTAACGTGCATAACCTCACACACCTTCTGCAGTTCCTTAACAAAACTTTCCGGATCCTCAATAGTTCTTGAACTAGTGAAGCTTAGAGGATTCATCCACAAGAACTCGCGGATCCTCAAAGTATCAACCTCTTCTTGTCTAGCCCATATTTGTTGCCCAACTTGGTTGGTCACCACTTGACTTAGCATTCACATTGCTTCCCAAAATTTAGCATTGGTGACCTCTCCTTGAGGTTGCACTTCAGGTGTGTTTGGTACCCCTTGCTCCTCAACATTACACCTAGCAGGACGACCTCAGACAGCTCTTAATGGAGGTATGATCAACTGAAAGACACGCGCAAGCATGAGTTAGAAGAAAACTTTATAGAGATAAACTCTAACGCACGAAATGAATATGAAAGAAGTGAAGAAATTTCCTAAATGTTGCAGCCTCCTAATTATAGATGTGGCGCACTTCACACAGATAACTAGGACTCTATAGACATGGCTGCATAGACTCACTAGGGCTCTTGAACTTTGTGCTCTGATACAAAGTTTGTCACGCCCCGAGCCTACATCATGGGCGGGACTGGCACTCAAGAACCATTGTTGGCCCCAAGTGAACCCTTCGCCTGGCTTAACTTATAGCGGAAGAGTTAAATAGCAAGAAAACAGTTGCAAAGGATTACTCATCCAATAAATTAAAGAAATATTAGACTAGCCAAATTGGCAACTCAAGTCTCATAGCAAAAAATCTGAAATACAAGACTAAAGAACTCAAACTAACTATCTATGAAGCCTCTAAATACTAAGAGGTATGTCGGGACAAGACCCCCGATCATCCTAACAACTGAAATACTAGAATACAATGTAAAATGAGTCCTCTGGAAAGCAAGGAGGCTCACCGACTGACTCTGAGTGCTTAACTGGATCAACGGGGAGCTAGATGTTGATCTTGGTTACTTGTATTTGCATTATTAAAAGATGCAGGCCAAATGGCATCAGTACATTGACTGTACGAGCATGCGAGGGGGAAACTAAACATGACATAAGCTTGAAAAGAATTTGAAAAGAACACTTACCTTAGCTTTTCTCAACTCATGAATACTCAACTCAAATGCGAAGTAAAAACAACAATAAAAGTGAATTTTATACAAATCATTTAAAACAGTAAATGACAACTCAATGTATTTAAGAAATACAATAATAACTCAGTTTACATATAAAGTAATATAATATTGTGGGAGTTTCTCTAACTGACAACCATAACTATAAACTAAAGTGATGATACAACGTCTCACCCACGCTGCCAGAACTGTCCTATAACTTATCGTGATGTAGAATGCCTCAACTAAGTGGATCCACTAGTCTATGCTAAAAAGCAATACGGAATCATCTAAAAAGTATGACCCTTTCTACCCATGATGGCTGCATGGTTTTTGGAGACTTGAGATATTATGAACTCGTCCTCATATCGGTGCTCAATACTACTCCCAAAATATACTCAACTCATATGTTTTAAAAAAAAAAACTATTTCTGTGATTTGAGGTAATTACTCAAAAACTAGCTTAAAAGCTCTCTTGGAAATTGGTGTTTCCTTTCTTGTTTCAATGTGAAAACATTTCAATTCTTGGGAATACTTAGTTCCCATATAATATTTTGAAGAAAAGAACTCTACTCTTACTCTTACTCTTTACTCAACTCAAAAATCAAGCCTTAAAACAAAGTGAAAACATTTGTAAAAGACTTTTGAAATGACTCTAAGAACTCTCTAGACTTGGCTCTTAACTTTCCTTGAATTTGAATTTATGGATTCAAGGATTGTGATTTGTGATAGGAAGGATCTCATGATGTTTAGGAGTGTTTTTAGATAGTTAAACATGAGAAACGATCAAGAAATCACTGTCTGGAAGTAAGTCCGCGACGCAGAGTTGCATTTAATTATTTGGTCGCGAAATATATTTTGAGGCAAAACGGTCCGTGACCGCTCCGCAACGCGGGTGAGAATTTTCCAATCCTGAGGAACATGTCCGCATTGCAGACCTGGTACCCAAATTTGCCCGACTTGTTCCTTCTTCATTTTCCAGCCTCAATTCGCCTAAATTCGATTCTTTTTTTCTCAATTCCTTTTTAGATTCAGATACCCAACACATGTACAGAATAATCTAACTACAAACATCTCTAACAATTGACCTTAAACTCTCAAGAACTCCTCAATCTCATCCTAAATTCAAGAACGAAAGCAATTCAAGAATATAACTCAAGAACATCAAAGTCACAATCTTTTAGGATGAAAATCATACTAAAATAAACATGTTTGGTGCGTGGTTGAATGAACAAAATGCTACATGAACTCCCCTCTTTAGGGATCAACCCTTAGCGAAACGACTTCGATTCCGCAAGAAAACTCCAAGAACACTTGAGTTTTCTCCTCTTGAGTTCTTTCTCCAAAAACGCTAGTGTAATTTGGTAAAGCGTAAACTAATATAATTCTGTTTAGACCCCCAAGTAATTACTTAAAATGAATTAAGTTGATTGGGTAGTGAAAAGACCACAATACCCCTCAAAAATCCAGTTTTACCTTTCCTTATCTAGACAGACCAACTTCAAATAGGCATGTTTCCCTCATATGAACTTGAAATTGAGCAAAGTTGGTGGCGTTGGAAGGATAATTCAATGATATTTCCTACGGTATCTTGTAGCACACCTAACTCATCTTGAGCTAGGAGTTATGGTCGTTTGAAGTTGCCCAAAACTCAAGCTTAACTTAATTTAACCAATTTTCCAGATTTTTCATTCTTTCCAAAAATGACTCTTTCTAATTCTACCTCTTTCTAGTTCTTTCAAATAGCGAGATGTTACAATTCATACCAATTTTTCATAAAACATCAAATTTGTTTATTTTCATAATAAAATAAATTACATATTACAATAAGTAAATATATCTATAGTGTGACATTTCTTTACATTAATATGTATATGACATAAACTTATTTAAATATATAGTTTTTACTCCATTTTTCATAAGTAATTTTCAACTATAAATAAATTATCTCTTATAATTTTCATGTTGTTTCATTATGATAATTAACCTATGACATATCTCTATAAATCAAAATAGTTCTTATCTCCTTAAAATGCATTACATAATTTACTTTTATTTATATATACTATATTAGGTATGGAAGATTATTCCATTTTTTAAAATTGAGAATATTTAAAATATGTAGAATTTATGTAAAATAAGATTCAAATGTTTATTATTTTATCACCAGTTGATGTCATTTAATTAAAACGAGTCATAAAAAACATTACTAAGCTACTATTATTTCTATTACGTAAATTTTGTAATGCTTTTTTGTTCTCTTCATACATTGTTTCAACATGGATAGTACATTGTTTCATCATGGATGTAAATTCCCTTGAAGCTCTCTTTGTTGGTAAATGTTTTATTGATTTTGTCCAAGAAAAAGCCCAAATAGTCCCTTATTTTTGGATTAGGACCCAAAGTCATCTTTGATTTTTCATATGAAGCAGTAATACAACTGTTTGATAATATAAATAACTATTCTACATAATAAAAGCTTGCTAATACATAGAGTTTTTAAATGCATTATGAAAAAATACCAATACTATTAGTTATTTGAATTAATGTATGTGTTATACATAATATTAAAATGAATATGAGAGATATATTTTAAAATTTTAGTTATGGAAACTTAAAAAACTTATAAGTTTTATTTAATTTAGTTTGAAATAGAAAAAATAAATTATTATAAAATTCAATTCATTCTGTATTCGTGTTTTAAAATATTCATGATTTTAAAAAAAAAAAAATCAACATATATAATATAATTAAAATACATAAATACCCAACTTAAGGTAATCTTTAAAATTTCCTAACATTTAAAAAAATTACAAAAATCTCCTCTTTGAATGATCCCTTTCCCCTCTCTAATACATCCCTCCCATTAAATAATGTATTATTTGCAATGTATCGGACAACCAAGGAATGTATCCGAGAGCAATAAAAATCAGAGATTTTTGTAATTGGAGAAAATTTTGGAATAAGATGTAATTACCCCCAAACGTAAGGAATTTTTGTAAGTTATACTATAATTTAATGTTATAATATAGGGGCCCATAAACGGGCCTTTGAATATCTACTATCTAGTATATATATAAAATAGAACCTTTTCGCCGCCTACGTGGCGCCACCACAAACCAGGAAACCCTTTTATTTTAATATATTTCCAAAGGTGCCCTTCCCCTCTAGGTCACGACCCAGTGGTACCCCTAGATGTAACATGGAATACAAGACCCCGAGAAGCCTCATATAAGCCACTTAGATTTTATAGTCAAGATAGTAAAAAATCGATAAAATTTAAAACATTTTCAACAATACCAAAGTTTTATAAAATGAAGTGGAAGTTTAATACAGTTGTCCCAAAAATCATCTAATATAGTAGAATCTTGGGACACAGCCCATACAACAATGTTTAGAACTAAAATGAAAAGAACATAAGAGAAATGGTGGCCAAACCCCCGAATGCTATGAGGACTTACCAATCTTCAACCTTGCCTCTACTATAGATCCTAGCCACGGGGATGAGAGTCGGGAACGCCAGACCCTACATTTGGATAAGAAATGTAGGCAAGATTATGCGTTAGTACAAAAATGTACTATACATGATAACTTGCATAATCATAATCATAAACATAAGTCATAAGCATAATCAATGCACATAATGGATCATCTCAACATATAAGGAGTACTTCTTGAGGTAACCTCAATTCATACATAATTAAGACATGGGTAATTTGCTACTAGTCTTACTCATCATGGAAGGAAAACTCAAGAAATCACCCAAGCTCATCACCTATCATAACATATCCTAGCTTATCTTTTAAAGACATGAGGAAACGCCTCTTGCCTCACTATAAAGGAACATGGGTAATCGCCTCTAGCCCTTTTTAACATTGGGATCATGGGTAGTCGCCTCTAGTCCCTCGTCCAACATATTTTAGGATCATGGGTACTCGCCTCTAGTCCAACATCATGTGACATGGGTATTCGCCTCATGTCTTTCTATAAAGGATCATGGGTACTCGCCTCTTGTCCAATTCACATTATAGGAACGTGGGTAGTCGCCTCTTGTTCAACTTCAAGGAATAAGGGTAATCGCCTCTTATTCTATTCTAAGGAATATGGGTAATCACCTCATATCCTTCTCATTTAGAGGTCATGGGTAATCGCCTCTAGCCTCATCAATTTCATAGTCTTTAACTTAGATTCATTTTAGGTGAGCAATACTTTCAACCTAGAATCATTCATTATGAGAAAGCCTTCCACATTCATACATAAGCAAATCAAGTGGGGAACTATCCCTTCCACAACAATTACATCAATAATCAACAATTCATAACATATGCTTCACTCTCAAAGCAATACATATCATAATCATCATCTATGATTCACTCTCAAAGCAATTCATATCATAATCATCACATACGCTTTAATCTCAAAGAAATTCATAATGTACCTTATTTATCCTATAAGAGTACACCTCAATCCATAAATTCTCCTTTCATAGATTAAAACCCATTTACATCAATTTCATCTTAGAAACATGGGTTGAGCATGGGTACATGGAAATTCATCATGAAAAGGATAGAATCCTCTCAATTCATGCATAACAATCATAATCAACTCAATTGGATCAACATTCATAAAGACTCACAACTTAGAAGAAAACCCTAACTCAAATTGGGGAATTTCTATTTTTCAATTGGGGAACTTAGGGGCTCCATTGATGCAAGGATTCCATGGATGAATAAAGCTATCATACCTTGCTATCAAAGCCCACAACAATGGAGAACAGAGACTTGACCTTAAGCCCTAGCTTAAACCCTTCTTCTTCTTTAAGTTTATAGAGAGAGAAATATTTTGGAGAGGAAGAACTTTCGTTTTCCTTTGGGTTTTTAGAAAAATGACTTGAATGGGTGACTTTTGGGGTTAAAATCACTTATATAGGGGTCCTAGGCTTGGGTAAACCAACAAATCTTTGTTATAAAGAAATCTCAAAAAGACCCATAAGTCTGTAAATTAAAAATTGTTGACCTACCTTCACGAAGCTCTTCACGAGTCGTGGAGGCTCTCACGAGTCATGGTGCCAGCCGTGGTCCTTGACCAGTGGCTTGGCTTTCCACCCCTCAAACCTTCACCCCATACGATCACCTCCACGAGTAGTCAAGGCCTTCACGAGCCGTCAAGTTGCTCGTGGGAGGAGGTTGTCTTTTGGGTAGCTAGTTCCTCCTTTCACGATCATCACCACGACCCGTGGTCCCCACCATGAGCCGTCTTGGTAGTTGTGGGAGGTGAGCTGCACTTGGCCACTCACTGTGAGGATGCAAGAGCTATGGTTCCCTTCACAGCTCGTGAGGGGCTCCATGAAGGGTGCCTTGGCTCCATAGAGGGCTAGTGACCTCACACATGGCTCAATTCTTATCCCACTAGGTTCTAAGGTGTTACACTCTAGAATAGGAACATGCACATCAAACGCCACTTCAACAAAAGCGCTCTTGCGTTCTTTCACCTGACAATTATTATGTCGCTTCATGAACGATGCATGTTTTTAAAACTGACGCCATTTTCTTTTAAATTGAACTCCCTGATTATTCTTCGTCTCCACACTATGCTCTATAATCACTACATCTCCCTGCTCTTGCCTCCTTCTGCAAACTTACCTAACTGTTTGTATAGAAAGTAAAGTAGTCCAACCTAGCACACTACATATCCCTGCACAATCCAGGTACATTGCTCTTTACCTACACTATGCATTTTTATTGATTTTGACCCTTTGCTTGCTGCCTCCGCTTCACATAGTATGTCATTACTGACTCCCCACATTCATTCTCCTTAGGTGTTGCTTAAACTTTTAACCTTTATCTTACAACGTACATCTTGGTACTTTCTGCATTTACTTTATCCCCCATTCATTCGCCTTTGTTACTATCACGACCAAAAAATGAATGTGAAGGCACTCGTTTTATCCCTCCAACACGAGTCAGCCTAAAACCCAAATATCACAAACTATGCGGAAGTAAGACATATTGAAATCTCAAATTATCATGTGCGAATAACTAAGTCAACTTAATAAAACCCACGAAACCTGGTTGCCACGTGTACAAACCTTTAGTGTGTTATAACAAAATTGAAAGAAAATATAAGTCTTAAATGATATTGTTTCTAAAATAGAACAAGATCATAAATAAAGAGAAAGAAGGTCCACTGAGATGACAAATAACTACCTCACAATCCTCCACAAGAAGCCTCGGACAAGAAGAAAAAGCATCACAAAGGTCTAGGCTAGTAACCTACAAAAATGTAGAAGCAAGGGGTAAGTATCAAACAACACGATACTCAGCAAGTAAACTTCTAAACACAAGCTAAGGGAATAGAATACGGGTACTCCTTACCACCCCAACCAAACCTCCACAACTACAACCTGCATAAAACCAGTCCAACCTAACAGTTCACAACTTACATAGCACACAACTTAACAACAAAATTCTATCAATTACATATCCTCAATAGCAAACTCAATATTCATCAATCATAAGTTCCACAAAATGGCACTTACAAAATCAACAACACACAAGATCAAGTTCACCAATGATAAAGTTGTGCACTGCAATGAAATGCAATGTCAAGCATAGTGAATGCATGTCTGACCTAATGATACACACCCACTTTCTCTCAGTTCGGGACCAATGGGGACATATCTGTCCATGCATCTGTCGCGGCATGCGACACGACCCTTGATATATAGTATCTGTCACGGTGCACGACACATCCCTCAATATATAGTATATGTCGTAGTGTTTGACATGTCCCTCAAAATATAGTATCCGTCGCGGCATGCGACACATCCCTCAAAATGGTACATCCTCTTTATTTTCTTATTCTTTCTCAATTCACATAATACTTGTCACAACCATGTCTCAAAACAATACAAATGACATGTTCACACAAATAATGACGAGGGGACCATTTTCATAACATTGCACAATTCAGAAAATAAAATCATAATACAAAATCAACAATGAATGAATAAGCCTTTCAAAACCATTTTCAACACATCACACACCAATAATTAATCACATTGCCTTTTATTACCCCTTTTTCATCGTTAGAATTATTCAATATGGACAAGTCAACCCATCACCAAGTCCCACTACTCCCAAACACATACCACAAGGAAATACACGATTCTATACACTTACCAAGAGTTTAGAAATCCACTTGCCTCAATCAATCAAGAATACACTCCAGGACTTCTTCCTTCGCCTTTCGTTGAACGTCAAACTAAAAGCAATCTATTCATATAAATAATCATAATAATATTTCGAAACTAACAACACCCATATTACTATAAGTCTAGCCTAGACCCAAAACCTCACCCAAATCTAAAATCAAGTTCCTATATCTTGAGGTCAATTAACATGTCAACTCTTTAATTTTCTCCAAATTTCAAGCCTAGGTTTTAGTTCCAACTTCTCCAATATCATAAATCTAATTTTTTTTATATAAAAAATGGCAAAGTATCAATTCTCAGAAGTTCCAGGTTCCATCCGACGGAGGCCACTCATGGCCCATGGATAGGACCACGGACCGTAGGTGTGGTCCGTGGTTGGTCACCCTAACTTCAGGCAGAAGGTCCTTAACCACGGCATGACCACCAGACCGTCGGTAAGACCACGGTCTGTGGTCAAGGGTCTGTAGGTCAGGACCCCAGAATCCAGCTTCTGACCATGGACGACAGTCATGCAGTCCGTAGGTCGGCAGTTATTTTTTCTAAATCGTACCATTCTATTCTGTCATTATCCAAATATAGATCTTGCAAATCTATTTCATACCATTCTTGATTTAATATATCTTCTAATTCGTTATCATTAAATATTTTTTCCCATATGATTCTTCTTAAATCAATTATCTTTATATGGTTAAGTATATATAGGATTAAAGTTTCATAGTTTTTTATCATTTCGTCATGCATATATGTAGTCATGTTCGTTGTTTATGC